>JASAND010019171.1:0-13517 GCA_030248195.1 Trissonchulus latispiculum
TCGTCTTCAAACCTACGTTCAAACAGACCTAAAAGTAGCGGACTGTGATTGAAACTTGGCATATTTTATAAGCACCAACTATGGCTAGTAAACAGGTTACCGTTCTGTTTCGTTTCTATCATTTCTCTGACCTTCTGTAGTGTCTCAGTATTTGCAGTGAAAGTAACCTTAATTGTTTCCTGTTCTCAATAAATAGTGTATATAGCTTCTCTGGAGTATCGAGTCGAGAAAATCTAACCGACATCTCTGCTGAGTAGGAGTTACGGTTGCAGTCTCACGAGAAACATATTCTGCATATCTTTGTTAGGAGGCTAATTGAACTCACGTACCCTTCAGGCTGACCGTCTGGGTTAGGTTAGACCAACACTAGGCTAGCTTAATCCTTAGACCTAAGAGTAGATTTAATCTTCTCGCTGTCAGCCTCTGTGTAGCAACTTTTAGAGCCCCTGGATTTCAGCCGCTTTGTTACATATTGTGCTTGCATGAAACTAACATTACTTTACTTTACTTTACTAAGTATATAATTAAATCCAAAAGCAATTAACTATATCGTAAAAATTCGGCCTATGTTCGGGAAGAATCACAGAAATCTTTCTGCTTCGGACGAATCCCATGCTGCAATTCGGAGATCTCAATTTGTACTAAAGTAACTGGTAATGGCGCTGAATAAGCAAATCTTCAATTTTTTACTATTTCTGTTTCCATAATCAGTTTTGTTTAGAATCGCCAGTTTTTGAGGGATACATGCTAGATTCTTTAAGCAGCCACCTTGGAGACTTCTCGTTTAACATCGTGCAGTGAGGCTCCCACTGCATCCGAGTTCAGTCACATTACATTAGTTTGGATAGAGCTTTTATGCGCAAAAAGGTTCACTTCAGTTTACTGTACTCCGCTAGCTTCATGGCCGGCAGTCTGCCGAGAACACTGGATAAGGACTGATGAAATTGAAGTAATATTATTACCACACAGAGGGAACCTAAATTAATCAAAACCTCCTCCCGCTGAGCATCGCCAAGCTATTACTCAGCTATCGTTTTTGAGCCAACTTCAAAAACCACAGACGGATTCATATGCACACTTGCGAACAAATGATTACTTTCGACATTTCTGCGTTAAATGGTCTTTTATCATTAGCATAATGAAAGCTAATGGAAGTGAGCACTCCTGAAAATAACTTAAATCAATCAGCTAATCCTGATTCATAGCACCATTCAGTCATCACGCTTTTTCACCAAGGCAGAGTTGGATTTTTGGAAGGAAATTTTTGCAAAGCAAATTTTTGGAACCGGCCCGGGCCCGGACCCGGATCCTCATATCCGGACCGCACAGACCCGGAGTCTGGGACAGAGTTGACGAGTGGGATTTTTTCGAAGGGTCATCCCATCCCATCAAACTCGAAAACTTTTCTTTCCATCCCATCCCATCCCACTTCTTTAGTGAAAGTCCAAAATAATCCCATGTTATCCCACATTGGCTGAAACTTGAATGCAAACTCAGACAAGTATTTATAAGTTCATAATTGCGTTGTTTAAGAATTATGTAGGTATAAAGTCACTCAACTTTAATGTTATGCACTGTTGATCAGTTTCTTTCAAAAAATCTGAAAAGACAAGCATATTAGAGGTATGTAGGTGCTAATGAGAATTGACAACATTCTTACCAAAGTTTTATCAAATTTTCAAAAAGTTTGAACCAGTGTGCATTAGTCAATTTTAGACAATATGAAAAGTACTTGTATTAATTACACTGGTCTTTGGCTACAATTTTGAAAGGTCCTGACCTTGAGTTCAGCCCTGTTTAATTGCGCAAAATCATAAAAGACCATCATAAAAGTTAAATTATATATATGAATCGCTTTGCTAAACTGAACTTTGCAGAAAATTTATGAAAGTATTTATGTAATCTAGATTCTCTTCTAGATTCAAAACCAAATTGACAGAAAAATAAAAATTTTAAATTTGAAGACGAAAAGTTTTCTTGAACTGCAGTTTTGAATAGGGGATAGCTGAATATATCCTGATATCCGGAAGTCCACCGAAAAGGTAAAATAGGCAGATATCTGGATATGAGAAAATAAAGTCACTTAGAGTTTGTTGTTTCAGAAGGAATCTACCGATACACCGATGTAATCTCTTCATCTGTTTTATGCTTAGAAGAATTTTCGCTGAGCAGTTAATGAAAAAATTTGATGAGTCATCAAATACAGAATATGGAACTGTCAGATTTGAGAAGCAATTTACTTTCACATACGTATGCGTAATTACATTGATTGGAAGTATAAACCTTGGAAATTAGAAATTAACACGTAATAGATGCCGGCCCTATCTTAAAACACTGCACACACGCTTTTATGGGGAAACCTATCTTTTTCAAGCAAAATGCGTGTGAGTGCATGGGCCGAGCAAACATAGGAGACCTGCTGCGCCAAATTAACTTTTTTCTGTGCATACTAAAACCAAGGCGCTGTCGCGGACGGTTGCATTTGGAGAATGCCCCAAGCTATAGATTTTAAAGCACCTTTTGCAACGATTTTCGGGAAAAGCTGTCGTATGCTAAAATAACCATAGAATTATAAATTATTCAATTGCCACAATTTGCATGACTGACAAGTTGGCTCCTAAAAGCAGCAGTAGTAATATAGATCCCCCCTACCCACCTAAACTTCAGCTTCAATCAGTGGTCCACGCTAATGCTAATCAATCAATCAGCTATCATAAGTAGTCTCAACAGCTGACGCTGCTACTTCTTGTTTCAGTCACGTGGCCTAAAACAACACCTCACCCCGGACCGTGTGCTTATTAGCAGACAAATTATTGACTGACGACACCACTTTAAGCAGCTGCATTAATCAACAGCTGTTTTTCAATATCAAGGTTTTCTTCGCCTTGGTGTATGAGTGCCCTATTTTAAATCATTATCTGTTGCCGCATTCCTGGGGCCGATGTTATTTAACCCGGTTAAATCGCGAACCTGGTTAGAAACCGGGTTATCAACCCTAACCCATTAGTATAAAAATGGGGTTGGCGAAACCCGGGTTTCGCTGATGGGGTTAGGGTTAGGGTTAAGGTTAACCCTTAACCCAATGTTATAACCAAACCTGGGTTTCAAACTCGGGTTAAAATCGGGGTTAAATACGCCAAATCTCAACCCTCCTCAGTGAGGAGGGTTAGGAGTTAACCCCAGTTTTAACCCCGTTTTGGATTGCGAGTAGTTGGGTTTCTGATGAAACTTCTATTAACGTTTTAACGTTTAACGTTTTGCTACATTAATTAATTTTTAATTCTTTATTTATTGGTTTGCCGCTACTTCCGAAGGAAAAGGGCAAACCCTTATTCTCGTCATGTTATTATTATTATTGGGTTGTCGCATTTTTTTAAAAAAAAGACAACCCTTTGATGTGGCTAAGTTTCTTTCTTTATTTATTTATTTATTTATTTATTATTCCGGTCAACATTTGTGCCCCCCCCCTTTTTCTCGAGATTGGCTGGACCGATCGGGCTGAAATTCTCACCATAGTTGTAGGGTGACCTGAAGTGCTCCCGTTTGTAAGGGCATCCCGATATCTCCCGGATTCCGGGAATGGCGAATCCCGGAATTTTAAAAATCGTAAGGGGGGACCAAGGGAAACGTAAAAATTTTTTGTCGCCGATTTTGCTTAAAAGTTGGTCATAGGGTAAGTCGACCACGCTGATTTCGAAACTGAAATCGAAATTTTCGGAAAATTTACGGATTTCGAGATATTCGACCCGGAAAATTCCGGATTTTGAAAACTTTCTCCAAAAGTGGTCGATATGGTATTCAAATGAAAGAGCTCGCCGAGCTGAACAACTTTCCTTCTTGCGACATTTTCCGGAAATGCGTCTAACGAAAGTTATAGCCGAAAAACTGAAAATCCGGGAATTCACGAAAACCCGGATTTTGGACTTAAAAATTTTTTGTCTCGGATTTTGCTTAAAAGCTGGTCATAGGGTAAGTCGGTGGTGCTGATTTCGAAACTGAAATCGAAATTTCCGGAAAATTCACGGATTTCTAGATATTCGACCCGGAAAATTCCGGATTTTGAAAATTTTTTCGGAAAGTGATCAATATGGTACTCAAATGAAAGAACTCGTCGAGCTGAGCAACTTTCCTTCCTGCGACATTTTCCGGAAATGCGTCCAGCGAAAATTACAGCCGAAAAACTGAAAATCCGGGAATTCCCGGAAAAACCGGAATTTTAAAAATTGTCCTAAATGTTGTCAATATGGTACTTATTCGAAAGATCTCAGCGAGTAGGGATAGTAGAAAAGTTGTGAAAAATCTGAAAATGTTCCAAAACTGAGTTTGAGCCCGAGCCAATATAAGCACAGAGGAATAAGAGGAAAATGCGCGACAACCCGTTGATGCCGGTAGGATTTATTATTATTCTTCTTCTTCTTCTTCTTGTCCCCCCCCCCCCCTATTAACTCAAGCTAGGCTCAATGCCCGGAGCTGAAATTTGGTGGGTATGTGGGGGTTGGTCCCAAACCTGGCCCATTTTAATTTCATCGCTCTAGCCCCACCCAGTCGACCAGGGCAGGGAATTTAATTTTTTAAAATCGTAAGGGGGGACCAAGGCGATTCTCAAAAATGGTCGAAAACTTTTTGTCTCCGATTTCGTTGAAAAGTTGACCATAACGTAATTCGGGGACGTAGATTCCAAATCTGCAATCGAAATTTTTCTACCTTTTGCGGATCTCCAGATATGGCCAAAAGTTACACTGTTGGAGACCGCAAAAATGAGCAAATTGCCCAAAAACGCCTAATATCAGTGTTTTCGGAACTAGTTAGTCAAGTTGAACTGGTGGATTTGCTAGAATACCTTTTAACAGGCAGTATCAAATAACTTTTAGCAATAATTATCGTAAATCTCTTATCCCAACTGCCCTTTTATGGGCAACCATCTTGCAAAGATTGGTCAAAAATGAAAGTTGTCGAATCCTACTGATTTTGGTATCATTCGAAAGGTCTCAACGAGCTATAAAATAGTTGTAATAGGGCCAAATCCTGAAAATGTACTAATTTCGAGTTTTGACCCTCGATACGCTGATGTTGCAATAATCGACTAAAAAGAAAAGTTGTCGAATCCTGCTGATTTTGAGATCATTCGAAAGCTCTCAACGAGCTAAGAAAAAGAGCTTTAAGAGGGTGTATCAAATAATCTTTAGCGACATTTAGTCAAAGATTCGTTATCCCAACTGCCCTTTTAAGGGCAACCATTTCCAGAAAAATTCCTCATCCCAACTGCCCCTTTAAGGGCAACCATTTTCAGAAAACACGGAAAATGCTGTTTGTCACCGATTTGACTGAAAATCGACGCTACAAAGTTTGCTGCCTACAGAAAGAAGCGGCGGCAAACCATTCATGCCAATTTAGCTTGTTTTTAATTAGCATTGTTTTTTTACTTTTTACGCTATTTATAATTGGTGTTCGCGTCTACATTTATTGCATTTATTGTCTTTTGTTTGTAGCAGTTATGCTGGCAGCCATCATTGCTGAAATTAAAGACGACGAAGACCATGCAGCTGGTCTTCGTCGTGTTCGTATTTTCCGAGATCGGCGAAATCCCTTTGAATTATATTCTGATGAGGAATTACGGCTGAGATATCGCTTTCCTAAGCATGGGATCCAGCAAATTATGGATATAGTTTCAGAATTATAAAATAAATTCACTGAAAATCGACGTAAATATAAAAACTTGGCTAACTGACAAGCTAATTACTTCAAACAACACCAGTTAATTTGCACGCCAAAATTCAAACTCCTTCTAAAGAACATATAACGCACAATGTGTCGCATATAATGCCAAAGCCAAACGATAAAACGCAATATATATATATATATATATATATATATATATATATATATATATATATATATATATATATATATATATATATATATATATATATATATACGTTGGATGCGTGTCAACATATGTAGCTAGTTACGCTGCATTAGAAAATTGGGGTTGAAACTGGGGTTAAAATTGCGGTTAACCCAAAAGTTAACCGGGTTAACTTAACTTAACCCCAAAAATCTTTTATAATACAGGGTTAACCCCAAGGGTTAACCTAACCCCAAAATTTCGGGGTTAACCCCAAAATGGGCTTAACCCTGTATTATCCTTAACCCAGTTTTTATAACATTGGCCCCTGGTATCGTCTAATTATGTCATTGGATTGGATGGAAAAGCAACTTAGGAAAACAACTGTTATTTCTACTAGTACTTTTCAACCAGCTTGTCTACTTCAATTTAAAACAAAGCTGGACCCCGCCAATGCAAAGCTAGTGTTGAAAACAAACGTAAAACCTCAAGTCTCAATTAGAATTTGACCAAATCTATCAAAATGAGCATGCGTATTAGCAAATCATTTGCTGCCTGCAGTTGTAAAAACAGTTTTCTTCTCGCAAAATTTTCGTTGATATATATTTTTTCTAACGACTCTTTGAATTAGGTAATTTCAATTGTGCAGTGCTATTTACGATGCCATTTGTGTGCTCTGCTAGTACACTGTGTGTGGTCAACAACTATTTTACACCATTTGCCGCCGTTTTACGTTTCGTGTGCGTCTGAAAATTCAGTTGGTAAACGTGCTGAATGGTACTGCTTTTATCCTTATACTTACAGATATCTAAACACTGACAAATTTAATTATTTAAGTGCTTTATCTGTTTTCACATATCTTCCACAACAACTGTTTTGCTTCCTCCCTCTCATTAAGACCTAAAGACAATTGTACGTGTTCTGTTACACTCTCCAACTATATAATTATATAAAACTACGCTAGAGCTGAAGCACCAGAGCATCAGGTTTCATAACTGACGGAGTAAGACTTGTTCAGCACCTTGCGTGCTTTAACGACAGCACCTCGGGAAGGTTCTCTGTCACCGCTGCCATTGTTTTTCCTTTTTATTTTTAAAAACGCGAAGGTTACGACGAACAGCACTTACCTTGCTAAGCTAATAGATACCATTACAGATACAGGTTTACATTTAAATACAGTCTTCAAAGCATTAACAAAGAATATGCCTTAATGACACAATGTCCCTATGCAACGTAAGGCCTACCATAGGGTTATCCTTACTTACATGTAATTAGTGTAAGTACTTACACAAGCACGTAAGTATTAATCATGTCTTGAAAGTCTACGCTTCCTGTAGAGTCAATTTAACCTTCTACACAAAATGGTAACATGACAAATACCTATGATGAAAGATTTTCAAATTCGCCATCATCTTCCACAGGCTCGTCGCTATTGGTGAGAAAGTATTCGTCTATACTTCTGTTCTTCTCAATAGCGACTTTATACGCATCTAATGGTTCCATACCCTTATCGTCTACTAGTTCGTTCTTTTTATCAACTATCTCCTTTATGATGGGATCATTACCGAAAGCAATGAGCTCAGAAAAGTTATTCAACACCAGGCCGTTAATAGATCTTCTAATGCGTGGGCTAAGATCATCAAAGGCTTCTCTGTCTGCTTCTTTAGTTGAGTAACCATCTTCTTCGTATTCCTTTGATATCCGAGTTAAGCGCAGTCTGTGTTTTGCAATGGCTTGTTCTTTCATATCTTGCCAAAAATGTGACAATTTCTCTCTGCTAACACTGCTGCCATCGGTGTCAGTGCTGTCCTCAGTTTCATATTTTTCTCCGTCAGCTTCTGAAGGATTGTGGGCCCTCAGCTTGTGAGTGTACAAGCTTTGGCGATGACGGTATGCTTTTCAGCACTCTGAACACTCATACATAGTGAAGGAGTATTGACGGTAAGATGAGTTCACTATAACAGCGCCCCTTTTATTAATTTCTTTCCATCTACTTACGGTAAGCCTTACAACATACTACGTCGGTACTTACCCATCCCTGACGTAAGTGACTTCAGCAAATCTGGTAAGTGGTTTACAAATACTTACGTAAATAAACCTTTTTGTTTAGTGCTTTTGAGCAAAACTCATTCAGAAACTTGACTTGACGTTGACTTGACGTTACTTGACGTTCCGCGTAAAGCCTTTAAATTACAGATATACCAATGATTACCACTGGGTAAACATTTATTCGATGCTGACTTATTTTAACAAATCTTGTAAATGAATACATTGCGATAGATTAAAATCTGTTGAGACTGTTGAGACTACTTATGATAGCTGATTAATTGATTAGCATTAGCGTGGACCACTGATTGAAGCTGAAGTTTAGGTGGGTAGGGGGGATCTATACTACTAGCAGTATCTCGCTGCAGAACGGTATATGCAACATACAGCTTTTGATCGAAAAAAGTCGGAACACTTTTTGTTGCTCAAGGCAACAGAGGATTTCTCACTGTTGCCCTCTGAAATATTTAGCGTATTCTCTAAGGTCTGTGCGTAGCAGCGGTGTGGATAGCAGTCTTTGAAAAAGCTGAATTCTACATTTTCTGTTAAATACTTAGCATTTAACCTTAACTCATACGGTTTTATCGGAAGCGAAATCTTGAGAAGCTATTTTTGTAGCAAAACTGCAAAATTTGTATCATTTGTTTTATTTAAGGAACGAGGATGGAACTTTTTCCTACGTCTTCATCGCTTTCTTCCCAAACATAGCGTCTCAAGATTTAGCTTCCAACAAAACCGTTTGAAAATATTTGAATGTCATTCAAATCTAAGCACTTATAAAATAAAAATTTTTTAAAACCTTAACATTCATTTGTTTGTTTATTTGTATTTTCGTTCTTTTTGGGTAGAAGCGTTGACTTTCAAAAGTTAAGTTCATCCAATTTTCACTTTTTATGTTCAGAATATTTAATAGAATTAATAGAAATAGAAGTTCAGAATGTTATGTGGCATAAAAATAAGAATTGCAAGAAAGAGCAAAGATTCTCTTTTTTAGTCTTGCAGATCAGATTCAGTTCTTTGCCAATACGGTACAAAAACTAACCGTACAATATAATACGGTACGTACCGTTTAATACGGTACGAAAATTCCCGTACCGTATTATACGGTACAAAATCTCATACGGTACGTAACATATACATTGTCAATAAGTATATAAAACTATAAATGTATTCTTAAGCTTCCAATAAATGACCAAGGTATATTTTGGGTTTATATTTTTATTTTTTATACCCGGATATATTAACGCATATTTTTGGTCTTACACCCTAGTTTCTTCAACTTTTCTTCTCTTCTCTCCTCACTAGATATTGAACTCACAAGCAAAGGAAATTGTTGTTTTTAAAGGTAACTACACAGTATTCTGGAGCTGAAGTGTCTGATACGGACTTTCTGTATTATTCAATAAGATTCCGATGCGAAGTTTGATCAAAACTTTTGCAAAATTATGGGAAATAGGAAGGTACAGCAATTTAAGTATCTACAATTGAAAATTAAAATTATGGTCGGATCGATCGGATCGCAGGCAATTGGCGGATCGGATCGGTAGGTGATTTTGGCTGCCGATCCGATCCGATCCACATCACTATTTTGTGGTCTTCATGGGTCCTCAAAACAAGACAGGTGCGTTTTGCATAATATTGCTTCTATGATTCTGTCGACCCCTCCAAAGGTGACCTTGACCTGTGTTACATGTAGACTCGGAAAGTATGCATTTAACTAGAGTTTAGTCAAATCAGATATAAAATTCGTGGTTCGGGCAAACACAGCACAATGATGTTGATGTATTTAGTAATTTTTATACTTTTGAAACAATTATCAAAAGTCAAAATTCAAAATCCAACCGTTTGGTATTCCACTATCAAAGCGGATTTAGTCCCAAGTAATCCCACCGTCCCAAATGGGACGAGATCTGAATCCCATCCCATCTCATCCCATTCGTCAACACTGGTCTGGGAAACAGTCGCATACAGTGAAACTTGATCTATGGTCCTCCAGCAAATATATTTAGAAGTTTACAATGCTAAAATAAAAAGTAGCTGAAGCCACGCTAAGCTTTGACTTTTGACTCAGTGATGTTTGTTTTAACACATCTCTTTGAATTACAAACATTTCTCCTAGACCCGGATTCTAGCAAGATTTAGACCCAACCCCCGTTGCCAACTCTGTACCAGACTTATATTTTTAATTTGCGCCACAGTTTAATTTATACAGGGTCTTTGACGACTTACCCTGTCTCACGAATATCTCTTGCCGCATTGATGTACGTAGGTATGCAATTTAATAAAGTTGGGATTTTTACTAAATTTCTTGGTGAGGCTTAGCAGGGTTTTTATAAGGTAGTCGGGAGTGTGCACCAGGGTTGGACGCGGGCCGCGGGTACCCGCGGGGCGGGGCGGGCCGGGGCGGGCCGAAATTTACTACCCGCAGCGGCCCGCGCGGGCCGATGTGGGCCGATTTTTGTAGTGACAGTGTAACTTTTTAAGCTTGAATTTAAAAGCTTTATACAATATTTTTAACTTTGAAATCAGAAAACCTACACTGAATTAGGAACCGTGTCAAAAATATTTCGCATAATGCGAAATATTTTATGCGACTTTAAGGGGGGGGGTCACTTTGGTCAAAATTCGATAGTCACGGATTTCGCTCATTTTCACACATAATATGAGGCCATATGTTCTCAAAAATAACTTAGAATATTAGCGTTCGAAATCAAACTGTGACAGAGTTATTCAGGTTCAAAGCCGGAAAACTTGAAAATTCCGGTGATGAGCCCAGCAAGGTCAGGTGGAGACCAAACGCGACCGAAAACAGGGTTAACCGATACACCAAATTAAAGCCTTTACTAAGTTAATATTTAAGTGCAGACGTGGCTCATGGCCAGCTATCCAGGCGTTCATAATACATGCTTGAGTGATGCACTGACCTAACTTTGGAGGACTGCCCAGTATAACTTTAACTCGTTTTATCTTGCACAGACAACATTTTAGACCCATGGTTGTATGAGAAAAGTTGCTCCTCGTTCCATTAGCTATAGATTGACATCCATTTTGTCTATATTTGGAAAAATTTTAAAATTGACATTTTTCACATATAAAGATCAAAGGTGCCGTCACAGCAGCATGTTCAATATTGACGCATTTGTTTTGGCCACATTATGTGACAGACATAGATATATTAATTAATCTGCTAAGTTTGGTGTTTTTTTACCACATAATGAGTGAGAAATTATCAAAAGAATGTGAAAATTATGAGAAATGGCCATTTTTAGCACAATTTGCTGTTTTTGTGGCAAGTTTTTTGAGCATACTGTAGATGATAGAAACAAGCGAGTACTTTTATAAGACGCGGTTTTATGCGCAGAGTGCAGCTATCTATTGGCCGTTTCTGTTGCTTTTACCAATCGTTCAGGACAAGCAAAAGAGTACCGTAGGTCCTGTTTTTCTTGGTCCAAAAATGGCCGATTTTCCAAAATTTTGTCTTTAAAAATTCGCCAAAAATCCAATACTGAACAGAATCGCTTCAGAGGAGATAGCTGCACTCTACTATATGTCCTTAATGGTTCTGAAAGGTTTCAGGATTCTGATTCTTATACAGCGAAAAATTTTTCTGCCAAAAACTTTTTAACCTAACTTTTTCATTTTCCTATGTTTAACACATGTCGAGGTCACCTTTGAGGGCCTGTACAGAACGATAGAAGCAATATTTCGCAAAGCGCTCTTGTCTTGTTTAGCGGACCCATGGGGACTACAAAATATGTGAAAATGAGCAAAATCGGAGATGGTCGAGAAATCGGCAAAAAAGTGACCCCCCCCCCTTAAGTCAATCGTATATACGACTTTTGCTGTTGATTATACGAATGATATGCGTTTTTAAACCAGCAGCTTTCTGCATCACAGCAGACCGAAAGTATGTGTAAAACTGAAGTCAATGGTTTTTGCAATGTTTTTCAAGTAAAAAGTTTTCCAAATTTTCAAAGTTTTAAATTTTAGATTGATGTGTAATGCGGACTTTCCTACTATCCTGTCTTTCGGCTCGGCCTCACCCCTCCCACTCTCGTTTCTGCAGCTTACTTTTCAATCCCTGGCTTTCCGAGCGAGCTATGCTAGGTTTCAGCCATCCTAGTCACTCGAGGTATGCGGGGGGCAGCTGATGTTGGAAGACAACGCTGGCTGCCCTGGGTGTGACTGAGGCTATTTCAGTTTTGCTGATTTTGGCCAATAACCGTACACCGACTTGGCTTGGGGATCACATTTTCTATCCGTGGTCTTCGTCTCTCCGCTTCTTGTCCGCATTATAAGGGACCGCGGAGAGCAACATCATACAGGCCTCAAGTAGTGCCTTAATGATGGCTGAGCCCGCAGCAAAAAAAAAAAGTAAAAAGTAACTACGATGCTTTGATCCTGTAGCTTTCCAATAATGCAAGAAGCCTGCCAAAAGGAAATAGAGACAATGTTTTTGCAACAAAAGGAATTTGCTTTGTAAACTAAAATACGATTTCAAGACGTTTAAAGTTGTAGAAAATACGATTAAGAAAGGTTGAAAATACGATTTCTAAACGTATAAGTGGTTCGCATATACGACTATTTTAGCAACTATTTTTGACACGGTTCCTTAACGGATCTTTTCTCGATTACCCATACCACCGCTCAAAATTCTTAAAGCTTGGCCAATTGAGCTAAAATTTGGAATGCGCATGCGCATTTCAAAATTAGTCGATTTCTCAAAATTCGTTTTTTTTCGATTCGGGGGCTACTAAAACATTTGTCTTTGATTCTCCTGAAAAGTTGAAGTTCTGGATTTTCGATTCAGCTTTTTCCTAGCTCAATGCAAGCTTACCTACATCTTAAGCTTACAGCTTTAACTTAGACCGAACTATAACAAATACTAAAGTCTGACCAAAAAATGTAGAAAGGAAATTTTTTGCTTTATATCTCGTAAACGCTTCAAGATAACTGCCATAAATTATATATTTTCTGAACCGGAATGATGAGATCTTTCTTCTTCGTGAAAAAATTTTTTTGAAATTTCCCGTGCGATTTCAAAGGGGTGCCGCTTTTTATATGTCCAGAAGGATTGGTAAATGCTACAAACCACGATTTTTTCAGGAAAATTTTCCCTTGCCCGAATGTCCTACACACCAAATTTCAGCTTTTGGACTTCGGTTTGAAAATTGCGTGAGTTATTCCCAGTTTTTACATTTTTCAAAAATCTTTGATCTTTGCCAATTTTTTCGACTTTGACTTGGTTGTTACTCGCCACTGCTCTCAACGAAAAAAATTTTTTGAATTGGATTTTTCGTAAACTTGCCTGGGTGTCCGCTTTCATCTGATATACGTGACGTATTTCAAAATTTGAAGAGTCGATTTTTTCGAAAAACCACTTTTTGACTCCAAAAATTCCGGCAAGCGAATCCACCAAAACTGACTAAACCTAACATAATCACAAAGATAAACATGAGCTGAATCCAACGATTTAAAAGTTTCGTGGCTACGACTTATATGTGCGACAGCAATGAATTTTTAAACATTTCCCTTATTTCAAGCTGGTTTTTGGCTTCCTTGATGTTGCCGCCTAGATTTACCTGAACCAGCGTAAACTAGAGCAATACGTAACTAAACGAAGTAC
>JASAND010019172.1:0-67765 GCA_030248195.1 Trissonchulus latispiculum
ATGTTAGATACGACTAAAAATGTTAACTTAGCAAATGTCGCTATTTGGTCCTGTGATTTCAGCAGGCTCACAAAATTTCCATTAAGTGGTGTCTTCTCGAAAATGACTACAAAATGTGAATCATTTATAAAAGTTGCTTGCCGACAGAACCTTCATTCATTGCAGGGCACAAGCATGCTGGTTACAATTCCTTACTCTCTCAGAAATATTTCCTCTGGGTTTTACTGCTTGTCGAACTCTTTTGAAGCCTGCATACACTAAATTAGGAGTACCAAATTAAACTAAGAAAATTATTGTTAGCAGTCCTCATTTCTTGTATGCTGATTGCAAAGGAGGCAGCAAAATACTGAAGGGTCCTATTACTGGCAGAGTAATGAGATGCAGCCAGTATGCTTGTGCACAGTTTTAAATGAAGCTTCTCTCGGGAAGGCTCTTTTATATGTACCTGATTCAGTATTTCTGGTCATGTTTTGTTGAAGGCACTGCATGAAATTGCTGAACGCTTTCCGAAATCAGCCAAAGCGCAAAACTAGATTGATTGTGATTGTTAAGTTCACATTTTCGGTCGTGTCTTAACCACACCTTCATATTCACAGTGACACACTCAAGAAAGCCTGCCGCTGCTTCTTTCTTACGCCGTTAAACAAACAACACCATTCAAACATTTTGCTCCTGAGAACTGTAACACAGGCTTTCTCTAAATTAAAATGTCGAATCTAAACTCACTTCATGATGCACTGGTGAGGAAGGAAATCTTGAATGTCTTCCGCGGGGTTGTAGCTCAGTGGTAGAGCGTCCGCTTCGCATGCGGAAGGCCCGGGGTTCAAACCCCCGCAACTCCAGAATTTTGTTATTTCCGCATAAACACGCTTCAATGACGCAAAATTAATCTTAGTAAATTACTTTTTGTCGTGACTCAAGCGTGTTGCCCTACAACACGCATCTGCGACATTCATGCCAAATTTCAAAAGTCTGGAATTGCGGGGGTTTGAACCCCGGGCCTTCCGCATGCAAAGCGGACGCTCTACCACTGAGCTACAACCCCACGCAAACTATTCAATACCTCCTTGCTTTGCTAGTGTACCGTGAAGGGAGTTTCCATTCGGGTACTCAAATTCAAAACAGCCTGTACTATAGTGATCAGCTAGAACTGAAACCAAATGCTTGAATGCGGTTGTTTGTTTGACGCAGCAGTACGAAAGAAGCTTCGTTAAAGTTCATGCCAGTGTGCCCAAGGACTATGTTAGACACGACTAAAAATGTTAACTTAGCAAATGTCGCTATTTGGTCCTGTGATTTCAGCAGGCTCACAAAATTTCCATTCAGTGGTGTCTTCACGAAAATGACTACAAAATGTGAATCATTTATAAAAGTTCCTTGCCGACAGAACCTTCATTCATTGCAGGGCACAGGCATGCTGGTTACATTTCCTTACTCTCTCAGACATATTTCCTCTGGGGTTTACTGCTTGTCGAACTCTTTTGAAGTTAGCATACACTAAGTAGGAGTACCAAATTAAACTAAGAAAATTATTGTTAGCAGTCCTCATTTCTTGTATGCTGATTGCAAAGGAGGCAACAAAATACTCAAGGGTCATATTACTGGCAGAGTAATGAGATGCAGCCAGTATGCTTGTGCACAGTTTTAAAGGAAGCTTCTCTCGGGAAGGCTCTTTTATATGTAACTGATTCAGTATTTCTGGTCATGTTTTGTTGAAGGCACTGCATGAAATTGCTGAACGCTTTCCGAAATCAGCCAAAGCGCAAAACTAGATTGATTGTGATTGTTAAGTTCACATTTTCGGTCGTGTCTTAACCACACCTTCATATTCACAGTGACACACTCAAGAAAGCCTGCCGCTGCTTCTTTCTTACGCCGTTAAACAAACAACACCATTCAAACATTTTGCTCCTGAGAACTGTAACACAGGCTTTCTCTAAATTAAAATGTCGAATCTAAACTCACTTCATGATGCACTGGTGAGGAAGGAAATCTTGAATGTCTTCCGCGGGGTTGTAGCTCAGTGGTAGAGCGTCCGCTTCGCATGCGGAAGGCCCGGGGTTCAAACCCCCGCAACTCCAGAATTTTGTTATTTCCGCATAAACACGCTTCAATGACGCAAAATTAATCTTAGTAAATTACTTTTTGTCGTGACTCAAGCGTGTTGCCCTACAACACGCATCTGCGACATTCATGCCAAATTTCAAAAGACTGGAGTTGCGGGGGTTTGAACCCCGGGCCTTCCGCATGCAAAGCGGACGCTCTACCACTGAGCTACAACCCCACGCAAACTATTCAATACCTCCTTGCTTTGCTAGTGTACCGTGAAGGGAGTTTCCATTCGGGTACTCAAATTCAAAACAGCCTGTACTATAGTGATCAGCTAGAACTGAAACCAAATGCTTGAATGCGGTTGTTTGTTTGACGCAGCAGTACGAAAGAAGCTTCGTTAAAGTTCATGCCAGTGTGCCCAAGGACTATGTTAGACACGACTAAAAATGTTAACTTAGCAAATGTCGCTATTTGGTCCTGTGATTTCAGCAGGCTCACAAAATTTCCATTCAGTGGTGTCTTCACGAAAATGACTACAAAATGTGAATCATTTATAAAAGTTCCTTGCCGACAGAACCTTCATTCATTGCAGGGCACAGGCATGCTGGTTACATTTCCTTACTCTCTCAGACATATTTCCTCTGGATTTTACTGCTTGTCGAACTCTTTTGAAGTTAGCATACACTAAGTAGGAGTACCAAATTAAACTAAGAAAATTATTGTTAGCAGTCCTCATTTCTTGTATGCTGATTGCAAAGGAGGCAACAAAATACTCAAGGGTCATATTACTGGCAGAGTAATGAGATGCAGCCAGTATGCTTGTGCACAGTTTTAAAGGAAGCTTCTCTCGGGAAGGCTCTTTTATATGTAACTGATTCAGTATTTCTGGTCATGTTTTGTTGAAGGCACTGCATGAAATTGCTGAACGCTTTCCGAAATCAGCCAAAGCGCAAAACTAGATTGATTGTGATTGTTAAGTTCACATTTTCGGTCGTGTCTTAACCACACCTTCATATTCACAGTGACACACTCAAGAAAGCCTGCCGCTGCTTCTTTCTTACGCCGTTAAACAAACAACACCATTCAAACATTTTGCTCCTGAGAACTGTAACACAGGCTTTCTCTAAATTGAAATGTCGAATCTAAACTCACTTCATGATGCACTGGTGAGTAAGGAAATCTTGAATGTCTTCCGCGGGGTTGTAGCTCAGTGGTAGAGCGTCTGCTTCGCATGCGGAAGGCCCGGTGTTCAAACCCCCGAACTCCAGAATTTTGTTATTTCCGCATAAACGTAGCAGCTACGCATAAACACGCTTCAATGAAATAAAGAAGTCATTTAAAAATAGATTCCTTAGCAAATAGTTACCAGGGCTTCGGTGAAATTTACATTTCATTCACTTTTTCACAAGTTGGGCCAGTTCTGCGATGCAGAAACCCTCTTATATGCAGCTTTTAAGGTGGTGATTCCCTTTGGTCACATAAAGTTTGCACGATTATTACTCATTCATTACTCGGACTTAAGAAGCCATTTTTATATCAAAATGTAGCTTAACATTTTCTCGTTTTAATGCATGCCACGAAACTAATGTTGCTTTTCTAAAGTATTTTTAACACATTTTAAAAGAAGTATAATTTTCCAGAATTTTTGCAGACTCAAGTAAATTTTTTCGCGAGACATCGGTTATATCATTCGATACCTCCATCAAATGGCTGGGAACGATTTTTTATTTATTGTGAAATCGCTATTCGTTATAGAGAAATAAGCTGAAATGTGTGCGTAACCTGTATTTTGCCGACTTTTTCCAAATTTGTCAAGCGATTACTTTAGCTACAAAGCAGTAATCAGGGCAACTAAAAAATCGTCCCTGGGTATATTTGTGCAGAACGCATTTGTTCAGTAGCAGTCCTCCAGCTTGCATGGTTAATGCTCCACAATCTTTGGAAAAAATTGCTTGTGTTTTTGCAAAAACTACATTTTTTATGATAGCAGCCTACAGGATAGCAGTTGGAAGACGATCATGTGTCGGATAATTTATCCCTGTGATACCTTCAGATCGACGCCCTTTGTTTGATTTTACGGCTTGCGTAGTTCAAGAAATGTTGGATAATTTGATTTCTGCAAAAATGACAAGTTTTCGACGCCAAAACTAGAAAATCGGCTACATCTCACGGTAGAGAAAAGCTAGAAACTTACTTTAAAAAGCAAAAATGTGAAGCTCAATGAGGTCTTTCGAATGAATATAGTGATAACTGTATAGCAGCTGCCAAACGTTCAGAAACTGGGAAAAACCACTCTGACCGGAAATCTCGAGTTTTTTGAATCGGGATTGCGCGGAAGGTGTTAGAACGCTAAAAGAACTTATTTCGGAAAGTTTCATCAAATTTCATCTTGATTTACGCCGCCAAACAACAATATGTGCCCCTTAAGTGATAACTAGTAATTCTATTTATATCAAAAATTTTTCCCCCTTGGAACATCGAGTTTCGCGAAATCGGAAATTTTTCCTATGTTTGAACTGGGCGGGGTCGAAAACACCTGTTACATTTTAACTGAATCGGTTAAGTTTTGCAATCTGCATAAGATTCGTATTTTTGCTGAATATACACAAGTATATTACAAAAATGCAAATTAAAAAGTATATAAATTGAGATCCAATCCCGTTACTCTTTATCAAGTTTCTTTGCAGTCATTTGCAAAACGGAATTCTAAACATACGTAATCAGAAGTCATGGATGAACGTGGAAGTAAGGTAAGGGTAAGACCAAAGTTTTTTCAAAATTCACATCTCAAACTCCTCCGCAAAATCCACTGCAAAATGAAATCTGAGCTTTTGTCCTGGTCGCACGTATGGTTCCATTAAACAAGTTCAAGAAAGTATATCCAATAATATAGTAATATATATAATATAATAATAATATATATAATATATATATAGTTTATTAACGTGAAGTATCATTTTCCCATGCATTGTTTAGATTAACTATATGCAAGATCTGCTGGAACAGACGGATGTGCAGCGAAATCTGGTCCGATCCCTCAAGGCTATGGATCAGACGAGCAGTCGCCTTCATTCCGCCTTCCAGCAGGCTCAGCAGTCCATCAATGAAGCAATGGCCATGGGCCAGGCTATTGTGGGGGAGCAGCGGGGACAGGCCCTCAAGGTATATATAGATGCTGCTGTATTCTGGTGAAAGGTGGTGAATTTTTTGGATCTTTTGGATTTTTTTGCTGGAAATTTTCTGGTGGTGCCGAATGTCAAATAATTATGAAACGTCTTAATTTATTTCTCCTAGAGGTATATAAATGTAACAAAGCTACTAGGTAAATCGTCAGCAGGAAAATGTAAAGTTTATTTTGAATTTTGCTTTGGAAAATCTACGAGTTCTCGACTCCCGCCAATAAAACTAGATATCCTTCTCTCAAACTGCTTTCAATAATGGCACTCCTCATAGTCACTCTTCCCTGAAATTTTGGAAATGTGTTTAATCATAAAAATGCGGCGCCAATGGGATGTGAGGGCTAGCACTTGAATTAATTAATTTGTTAAATTAATTAATTAATTTAATTAATTAATTAAAATTAATGTAAAAAATTTAGTTCAAAGTGAAAAGCGTGAAAAGCCTTTCAAGAGCAAACGAAATCTTGAAATTGAAGGTTAAAGAATACACATTTACCTTGACATAATTAATTATATAATCAGTAATCAATTATATTCATTTACAAAACACATTAATTAATCATTAGGCAATACTCAAAACTGTAACAAAATGTATAAACTGTAAAAAGGAAGAAAGATAACTTGAAAAGAATGCTGTACAGACACACAAATTAAATCGTCTAGTGAAAGAACACGAGACGAATTTACTCGCACTAGCGGCCTACTAGTGTTAGTACTCGCAGATTTTATGCAACAAAAACTTGGCTAAGTGAAGATGATTGGCCTTTTGTTGCCACGGCTGTTAAACTTTGGGTCGTAACGTTTCGCCCCTCTTTACCCATTTTCGTCTTCAGCTGGTAGCCCTTAAAAGGTGGTGGTATCCTTTGGTGCAGTGCTTTTGTTGTAATTTTTTGAAAGTCTATAACTTTCGCAAATTTGGGAGTTGGAAAGCGCTTTCTATAGACATCGTTTTAAAGCTGATTATCTGTACATTCATTATGAGCTTACGAAACTGGCAGAATTTGCAAAAAAACTAGCAGAAATTTGCTAACATGCTGACATCTAACAGAATGGATATAGACCAAAAATTTTTGAACGTCGATTTCTCAAAACTGAAGAATCGCCCAAAACTTCATTTGTGCCACAATATGAAAGACATATGGGCCGAGAGACGTTTTTGGATTTGGCTCTGGAGGTCTTAACGTTCGAGAAAATAGGTCAAATGAACGGTCACACGAAATTTCGCGACTTCGCATCGAGTTTTTTGCTACTCGATACGTTTTAGCCCAAACCAAGAAATCGGTGGTAGGGTAGCGAGGATAATAAAAAAACTATCAAAGTAGCGACAATGGGTTGCCGCTGCTTTTTCCGTTTATACATAGCAATATCTCCCTATGGAGGTATTGAAATAACCTAATATGCACTACTTCGTGCTCTCCACACCGAGAGCTGCATATTTAAGCACTATTGGCCATGTTTTTGAGAAGTTTCAATTTTTGATCATTTTGGTCGATTTTAACCATTTTTGAAACCTTGAAAGCTTCGTAATTCAAATGTCTTGCATTTAGTCACATTGGCCCTATTATAACTCGTTATCTACTCAACGAGAGCTTTCGAATGAATCATATATTAGCACAATTTTGAGAACAAATGGCTTCCTAAAGAACCCGAATTGTATTAACTGACTGGACTGGAGATTGTAATGAACAGCCGTGCGTTAAGGCGCTCGTCGTTTCCTATCGTTTCCGTTGCCGCATTTTGGTCACTAACTAAACTACTGTTGCTAATCTAAAACCAGGATTGTCAAAAACTTGAAGGAATGTTAAAAAGTTGCAGAACACAAAATGACGGCAACAAAGTTGTGGACTGGTCTTCGCTGCGAGTTTTTATGGATCTTTTTTGGTTTACTCTTTTTGATTTTTGTTTCAGATTTTGGTATTCAAGACACTGTTGGAGACACGACTGCAGGCCATTCTGAACTATAATTATGCGGATCTGAATCTGCCGGGAGGAGTGGAACAGGTGTTTGCCAGCAATCTATCAGTGGCATGGTGGGTGAAATTAAATTTGACTATTAAGAGATTTTAACTGTAGACTTTAAGCCTCAAATTCGTTGACTTTTTAAGAGTTAAGAAATAAGGAAGCTTCTGTTGTAAAGTAATAGCTTAGTTTTGTATCGTAAAGCTTGTTTTTGAAACTACTGGTCACAGTTATATAGTTAACATGAATCAAATCTCGCAGAATCCGGAAAAAGCGAAAATATACCTCACACCCACCTCCGGATAAAATCAGACAACTTGGAAAAAGTTTTATTTATAATATATACCATCAGAAGGCGGTATTGGTGGATCCCCCGCGGGGGCGCGCGTGGGGGCTATGATACTACTACTTTCCTCCGCCATTGCATTTCAGTCTGGCCATTGCCAACGCCTTTGGCTCCATTCGTCCCTCGCACGACCCGCTGGATCTATGTGCTGCCTGCGCGCCTGGCGGCTCCGCCAGCGGCAAGCAGATGATTCCGATTGCGGCCCTGCCTCCACCAGCCGGCTCCTTTACGCCTGGAGGAGGGGCCCTCCCACCCCCCTTTCCGGCCTGCATGCCCTGATGAATGGTGTCTGCCCGGGCAGTGATCCGAGCGGAAACGGGGGTGGCTCGAATCTGACCCAGAGCAGACAGGATGGCAGTAGTGGAAGCTTAGGATCGTTTGGGACCGGTTGGGATGGCAACCTACTAGGTTCCCTGTTCGGCTCTGAGTAGTGGTCTAATGGGGAAAAGGAGGTCGGTGGGGCCCATCATCATTCTTCAGGGGTAAATGGTCATCCCAGCAGCGCCGGTTGGCCGCCATCCATTCACCCGACCGGCCCATTTCTGGATCTGAACAGTGCTGCCTTCCACCCGTCCGGGCTAAATCCTACGGGCGGTAGCGGTGGAACTGACGGGGCTATGGACCCCCAGATCGTGGAGCTGATAGCACGGATGATGACTCGTCATCCAGGGGGTCCCCAGGCTCAGCAACTGCAACAGCTCATATCTCATATCAAGTCTCATATCAAACGCCACCAGATGATCTACCACTGTAAGTTTGAAGAGTTTGGCATGATGGAGGGCCAGTTTACGGAGCCCTGTGGTTGTGGCCGATACCAACAACAGCCGGGTTCAGGTCTTCGATAAGGAGGGCCGGTTTAAGTTCCAGTTTGGTCACAATGGTAAATGGAACTGGCAGCTGCTCTATCCCAATCGGGTGGCCGTGGATTGGGCCACTGGAGACGTGGTGATCACCGAACGATCGCCCACTAACCAACTGCAGATTTATAATCAGCTTGGTCAGTTTCTGCGAAAGTTTAGGGCCAACATTCTACAGCACCCCCGGGGCCTTACGGTGGACAGTAAGAGCCGGATTGTGGTAGTGGAGTGTAAGCTGATGCGTGTCCTGATCTTTGATATGTTCGGAAATGTCCTGGAAAAGTTTGACTGCTCTCGCTACCTGGACTTTCCGAACGGGGTGGTTACCAACGATAAGCAGGAAATTTTCATTTCTGACAACCAGGCTCACTGTGTCAAAGTGTTCATGTTCAACTATGACGGGGAGTATCTGCGTCAGATTGGCTCCGAAGGTGTGACCAATTATATATCCTATCGGTGTGGGCATCAATCATTTGGGCAAAGTTGTGGCTGCGGATAAGCACAAAATTCTCAACCTGACTATTTTTCAGCAGGACGTCACACTGATCAATGCGTTGGAGTCAATGGTTTGTCGGAGTACTGTTGTCGAGTTGGTGCGTATGTGCGTATAAAGAAGAAATTTCTTGTAAATAAAAGTCGTCTATGAGCAGCTGTCAGCTGATAACTGACAGAGTGACGGTTTGATGTTCCAGTATTCGAAAACGGTTTTAGACATGAAAACACGATAATATAAGGAACCGTGTCAAAAATATGCTAAAAATCTATCGTGTACACGATTCATTTACACGATCTTATTGGTGCAAGAATCGTGTAAGCGGCTTGTTTTGATGTCGTTTGATTTGAACTTTTTGTTGCTAAGCTTTAATCCACTGTTTTGCTATACCACACCAAAAAACCATGTGCTTAACTTTTCTATGTATTCGCATAAGCACAATGAACTTAGCACAAGCTACTTGAAGCCGGAACCTAAAAAGATCGTAACAAAAACAAGGCGTAAAAGGAAACGTGTAGAATTCGTGTAATTCTGTATGAAAACGTTTGGAATTTGTGTAAAATAAATCGTTTACACGATTTTATTTTTAACACGGTTCCTAAGGATTTTCATGAAACTTTGCCAATTCTTTTTCTGAGCCAAGCATGTCAGTGGTGGATAAGCAGAGGGCGTGCAACTTCTTCAGGAACCAAAACTCGGAAAATTCGGGCTTCAGGCTGGGATTCGAACAAACGTCTTTCGGCTTTGGGCCCCAACCGTTCAGCCTGCTGAACTACCGCTGCTACAGTTGCATCAGGCTAGAAAGCATTTGTATTCCTGCTACTACTAGAAGGGACATTGAAGTCGCAGTGTTTTTTTAGGGATCTTATCGGGGGCAGATATTCGCAGGGCGGGGAAAATGTTGAAGTTTAGCCCATTTTTGGCAAATTTGTACCAATAGGAACCCGAAATTGTGGGGGGATAGGGTACGGCAATGTCGGTATGTGACCCTCTTAAACAATAGCATCCTAAGTCATGAAACAATGATCCTTGAGAACAGTTTAGTTAGTCTAAGCAATGTAGTACGTATCTACACGTAGGAATGTAATAGATGAATACATATAACAAATTGTATGATCATTGTTCCAATTATATAAAATTATATAAATTTAATTTTGTTTTGAACGTTTTTTTGCTGTTTTCAGGTGTAAAATGCTCAGCGTTTTGATGTGGCGCTGATGGACGTTACTGATGGACGAAAGGCCCTCCAACACGCCAAACTCGCCAAACATACAGTGGTAGATCATCTTGTGGCGTTTGGTATGAGACTTTGGCGGAAAGAAGGACTGCTGTTGCTGTTGCTGAGCCTGGGGACCCCCTGGATGACGAGTCATCATCCGTGCTATCAGCTCCACGATCTGGGGGTCCATAGCCCCGTCAGTTCCACCGCTACCGCCCGTAGGATTTAGCCCGGACGGGTGGAAGGGTAGCACTGTTCAGACCCAGACCTGGGCCGGTCTGGTGAATGGATGGCGGCCAACCGGCGCTGCTGGGATGACCATTTACCCCTGAGGAATGATGATGGGCCCCACCGACCTCCTTATCCCCATTAGACCACCACTCAGAGCCGAACAGGGAGCCTAGTAGGATGCCATCCCAACCGGTCCCAAAGGATCCCAAGCTTCCACTACTGCCATTCTGTCTGCTCTGGGTCAGACTTGAGCCGCCCCCGTTTCCGCTCGGATCACTGCCCGGGCAGACACCATTCATCAGGGCATGCAGGCCGGAAAGGGGTGGGAGGGCCCCTCCTCCAGGCGTAAAGGAGCCGGCTGGTGGAGGCAGGGCCGCAATCGGAACCATCTGCTTGCCGCTGGCGGAGCCGCCTGGCGCGCAGGCAGCACATAGATCCAGCGGGTCGTGCGGGGGACGAATGGAGCCAAAGGCGTTGACAACGGCCAGGCTGAAATGCAATGGCGGTAGATAGAGGTTGTTTCTTCATTAATGCTCACCAAAAATACATGGGTTGAAACCAAGCAGCAACCAGTCGAAGGGGAAATTAGCCAAAAGACATTAACGACAATCTCTTAATGTTAGGTATATATTAAAATAAAAAACTTTTTCAAAGTTGTACTGATTTTATACAGGAAGAGTTGAGTGTGAAGTTAATATTTTCAGCCTATTTTGCGAGATTTGAGAGATTTAATTATATAACTGTGACAAGTAGTTTCAAAAACATGCTTTACGATACAAAACTAACGTCTCACGCATACAATAGCAGACGAATTCCTTAAATTTTAAATGTAAATGTATTGTACGGTAAAGGTTATATAACTAATGACATTTAATGCCTTCGTGGTATTGTGAAACACTTTAACTTCAAATTTCAGAATCTACTTGAAAATTATACTATTTGGTTAGATGAAATCTCATTTAGGTGCAATGATAAGCAAAGTTTAGCGATTGTTTTCAAAAGCTTGATTACCACCTAAAAGCTATAACCCTTTGATGCCTGAATTTCCTCCGGACTGACGGCTGAAAATGACCGATTTCACACTTTTGGCTGCCATTTTTTACTGGGAGCACGTAGAGAGATGGGACTGCCACCAATCGACAGAGAATTGATTGCTCTACATTTCGTATGTGAGCATTGAAGGGTCCCCGATGCACCCAGAAAAAGTTAGAAGCCGTCAAAGTCTGCAAAAGTGCGAATTTTTGATAAAGTTCCATTGCAGAAAATTAAGTAATTGATTTCTAGGAGCAAGAGTTGATTCTCAGGCAGAATAAACTATGCGCTATTTTAATGCGCAGAATCTCCCCTATCACCTGATGAAACGGCTTTTCCGCTGACGAACTACCGCCAGTTTTGGATTCGTTTGAATGCAGTGCTCGAACATGGCTTGAAATCATCAAAATTTTCATTGCCGGCGGAATGCTATAGAAACTCTATTTTTCAAGCAGGTGTGGAAATATTTTCAGAAAATAGGGTGGACGCGTTGAAGAAAAAAGGAGCAAGTTTCCAGACTGCCAACCGGCAACTGGACCCTGTCCCAAAAATAAAATGACGAAAATCACCACTTGGGCCATATGGCCCTTCCCGGCATGAAAGGGTTAATAAAAATTTAACTTAATACCAGTATAGTTTTTGGAATTAGCAGAAATTGAAGAATTTGTTGTTTTTGAATTGGCAGAAATTGAAGTATTTGTTCAAAGGCTTCCTTTGCTTTAGCAATTTCTACAATTCTAAGACAACGAAGACTTAGTTAACATAGTTACAAAGACACTACTTGGAAATCTGCAAACGCACAAGGCCAGATTTGGACATTATGATTGTTAACATTTGCGGTACTGTCTAACCAGACTGTAATATTTACAATGCGCTTAAGAACGCCTAACGCTAGTCCTCAAATAAACAACACAATTCAAACATTTGGTTTCAGTTCCGGCTGATTACTGTAATACAGGCTTTCTTGAAAGCCGAATCGAAATTCACTTCATGATACACTAGCAAGCAAGGCGGTATTGAATAGTTTGCGTGGGGTTGTAGCTCAGTGGTAGATCGTCCGCTTTGTATGCGAAAGGCCCGGGTTTCATACCTCCGGAACTCCAGAATTTTGTGATTTCCGCATGAACATCGCACATACGCGTTGGAGGAAGCACGTTCTCTGCGCTTCCTTCACGACAGGAAATCATTTGCTCCTTTGGTTAAAAACAACATTATTCAAAACATCCAGTTTTAACTGACCACTGCACTGCAGGCCCCGAGATCAAACCGCGTTCAACTCCAGTATTTTCTGTGCCCACAGGAGTATGGCGGTCGGTGTTAGGCAGCATCTTCGATTATTTAACTATTTAATTAATTTAGTATCAAATGCTAGTTTGTCAATACTAACTGTAGTATAGCGGTTCATATCTCTGCTATTTTATTCAGTCCCTTTTCAAGGGACTGGCCTAGTAAAGATTATTTTTCCAACGCTGTAAGTATCTTAGGTTTGTGAGTCCTCCTGTCTGAGTAGGTAAATTAAGTTTTGTTACTGTAAGCTGATAAGGGGATATATATACTCTGACAGAGTAAATGTTTCCTCATGGTCATTGTTTTTGTGGGCACGAAATCTACTTTTCGAAATCCAAAAATCTCACAAAATTTTCACCACATATTAATTTTTGCCTAAGATTTATATTTGAGCCCGATATTCACCTGCCGCTTACTGCTTGCTCTGCATTTGGAACAAACTGTTACTCAAGTAGCTGTTTTACACGAGCAAAATAGGTCTGCTCCAGTTTACCCAACCAAGACAGAGCAAACCAGAAGCATACTTCGTTACCCGAGTTTGCCGTTCAGTGAACGCAGGCAAATTACTTCTCATCTTAGCCAGGGATCAAACTCGTTCACACTCAAAAATTTGTTCCAGTTTGTTCCTTTAAACCGGGCCTTCAAACTTCCTTGGAGTACGCATCTTCGAAGACGAGGCTGCATAATCTGTGCTCATCGTAGTATCTGCGGACTGACTAGTGCTGTATAGTGTGATATGATCGCATGCTAGTGATTGCATGTAATGTTCTAAACTAGGAATCGTTACTATATCCTGGTGTAGGAAGTTTGAAATGTACTCAGATTCAGTTTCAGTCTTGCAGTAAACATCATCGAGTACGGTCGTCTAGCATAAGCAAGGCATGTATTTTTGAATCAAGCGAGCATTCATGGCTGTTTGTGGTCAGTTTGGCGAAAAGGAATTTAGGACAAAGTGAAATTTATTCATATCTTTACTTCAATTTCTTTTCTAGTCTTTTTCTTGATGGAATATTTGTAGTTGTCGTAAGCAAGATTTCCAGGTTCATTTTATATTAAATGTGTTTGCTATTGTTATGCTTAATTTCTTCACAAATAACTAACAGCAAGAATGCCGCCAATCAGTTAAGTATAATCTGGATCAGATATATACACTAATCCCATGCTATGATAGGTGCTAACAGTTCTAGGTCTACGAAAATCTCTTGTATCGATTTCATCAATATAATCAGTCGATTGTCTGGATCTGGGCTGATCTTCCTGAGACTTGCTCTCGATCAATCGTTGAAGCAAAATTTCATAGTCATCTAAGCTCATGGAATGGACTGGACAGAAAAGGAACTTCCAGAAACTTAGAATCAACCATGCCACAATTAATGACTTCCCCATATAACATTAAAACAGGGGCTTCGCTAAAATATCAAGAAATAGATAACTTTAATCATTGTTGTGTTTCAATTAAAATAAAAAACTTTAAATTTTAAAAAATTCAATTCACTGTAGGTATACAAGATCCTGTACTCAAATAGCAGACTGGACAAATAGTTAACACACGAGTTCCTATAGATTGCTCTAATGGAATTTCGAACAATAAGGAACACTTCCTTGGTGTATTAAGTTTATGTCGCGGAGGTTGACCAACCACGAGTGCTGCACTCAGGTCGTAAAACGTGATCCCTACAAAAAGGCCCTGCAGGTGTTTGAAGTGTGTAAAATGCATACATACATAATACATAAGAGTATGCAAGCGTCTCATGATATAGAATAGACCACAAGAGTTGAAATTTGCTTGTGTCTTAACTCTAGTGCGTAAATCAAGCGGGTTTGTACTTTGCTGTATTATTTGTATCAGGTCTATAATTGAGTACGCAGGTACAGAAAATAGTAACAAGAGGTAGTACTCAGCTATGTAGTACGGTTGTTTTGATTTTTGATTCGAATCGAATCAAAAGTGTTTTGATGCGACTTTTGATTTTTGATTAATCGAACTGGATCAAATCGTTTAAAATTTCACAGCAAAAATCGAACTGAATCAAATCAAATTGAATTTTCAGAAGCCAAAATCGAACTGAATCAAATCTAAACTTTTGTCCATGAATCAGTAATTTTGATTTTGATGCATTTTGATTCACATTTTGATTCAGCAGAATATGTGCTAAAAGCTTTCACTAGTCTCATATGCACTCCTACATGCATCTTTTCGAGTATACTGTTGAACCTATTATATTATATTCATTTAAAGTTTGTTTGTGCTCTTCACTAGGGCAGTGGTCACGGCAGAGATACCAGCAAAATCTTAACAAGGGATTTTTTTCGTTTGGAAGACTGTTGGCAGGCATTTGCTAGAATAGGTGTATTGCTTTATGTAGTCTTTTGCGTTACGAGAGACTGTTAGAGCAATATATATTTTTACATTAGCTCTAACTTTGATCAAGATTAGCATGCAAGGATTGCATTAAAGCAAAGAAGTCTAACTTATATTAAGAATCCCTACATTTGCAGCACTGGGCATTTAATATTATCAAGAGTACATAATAGATAAGAGTGTGACAGCTCGCAAGCTCTC
Source organism: Trissonchulus latispiculum (assembly GCA_030248195.1). Classification (NCBI taxonomy): domain Eukaryota; kingdom Metazoa; phylum Nematoda; class Enoplea; order Enoplida; family Ironidae; genus Trissonchulus; species Trissonchulus latispiculum. Next base: position 15,219 of record JASAND010019172.1, read on the forward strand.
TGTTATCAGCTTCAGGTACATGCTCTGCACGCTAACTGCTGACCCCCCCCCCACAAACGTGTATGCTCTCTTCAAACGAATTTGGCCGCTATCTTAGCGTTCTAAAGCTCGAAGCAGACACAAATTAGACGCTCGCAGGCGTTGTGTTTTCGAGCTTTAACACGTAAAGATACGGCGAGTGAACGTACAGAAACCTGTACTGGGTACTGATTTGTGGGGGGGTCACTAGGTACACGTTTGTGTATGGGGTCAGCCGTTAGCGTGCAGAGCATGTACCTGCAGCTGATAACAAAGAAGCTGCCAGCTGTCATACTCTTATCTATTATGTACTCTTGATATTATGAAAAATGAAAATTTTATGTTCTCAAAACAAGTCCAGAAACGAATTAGGTTGGTTTAAATTATATATGTAAAATTTTCAAAAAAGCAAATTTGAAAAATCAAAAGTAGCATCAAAATTCAGTTTTGGTAAAAATTGTATCAAAATCAAAACTTTGTCAAACTGAAAAAATCGAACTGAATCAAATCAATTCATTTTTCGGGTGCAGAAAATCGAACTGAATCAAATCTGATGACTTTTCAGAGGCGAAAATCGAACTGTATCAAATCAAAACTTTTGAGGCCGCATCAATACAACCGTACTATGTAGTTTATCTCAGTTTAGAATCCAGCTACAACCGATAATATCTTGTTAGGTCCAGGAAAATGTTGTACTAAGGTCAGGTAGTGCCATACAGCCATAGGAATAAACAGGGCAGTTGCGTCAAAAATATCACCCTTAGCCTTTTCCCTTGGGCAATAATTAGGCTAACAATAGATTAAGCCTACAGGAACATATGCACACACATGACGGGAATAACGGTTTTCATTTAATAATTATTCCTGTTTCGGCTGGGAAGCATGAAGCTAAGCTGTTCCTTCAGGTTAAGGGGGGGGGGGGCTACGAAATACACTAAAAGTTCGATGTTGGAAAAGCTAGCTAGTTTTTCGCCACATAATAGTATTAGGTTTGGTGCAAAATGGTTTACAGTCCTGTGGAGCCTTCGCAAGTTGGTGTTGACGGTCCGAAACTGAACATGACATGCATTCAAACTTCGCTGTGCCCTGAACGCTGTGTGCAAGGTACAGTGCCCAAATTTTGCAGAGATAGTCCTGCCATATAGCGCTTCGAAATCGTGTAAAATAATCCTTAGACAAGTGTATGCTTTTCTGTGCGATACGATCAAAGTGCGAAAAATTGTGTGTGGTAGGTTCACACAGGTGTAGAGTAACTAAGGTCATATGAGCTGTGGTTAATCAAATGAGCCCAAATTTTCTCCAACTAATACTCCAAGTATCTGTCCCAATTTGTGCAAAAATTACGAGATTTCGTTTATCCCTACGTTCGCAGTGCAAGATTACGTAATCGATGTTGTCACTGTGATTTGGTGGCATTTCAAAGATGTGAGTCAATTACTCCAATGTAATCTGGCAGAATCGTCTGAAACTTTGCGCATTATAAGCCAGTGACTGTACCAAGATGTGTAGAAAGTTAGATCACTAAGCCTCGCCCCAGTGTTTAGAAATGCTAGATTGCTTTCTCGAAGTAGGAGTGAAGATCGCTCCAAAAACCTGTGAGAAAGTTGTAAGCGTATACTGAACGAAGGAAGCGTCATATCGAAAAACGGATTTCATATTCGGATTCAGCAGGCAAAGAACCCCCATAAGCACCTTTTCGGCAGAATCGGAGACAGAAAATTTTTGACCCCATTTTTACTGCTCTTAGCTAGCATTTCAGGCCTAAAAATCAAGGTTACTTCTTGACAAAAAGTGAGCTAGCACACTAACCGGAAAACCAAAACCCTTGAAACTTAGCCACAGTTTGCCCCAATTAGAGCCTAATAACTGGTGAAAAGCTGGGGTAGGCTAGGGCCTGCCAAGTTTATTAGATCGAAAACGGCGCACCTCGAAACTTTTTGCCAAATTTCAAACTTTGACCTGTCATTGCTGAAGGAGGAAGCAACGCTCAAAAGTCGGAATACTTTTATTATTTAGCACCAGTAACAGATAGCATTCGTGGCAAAAAGTTTCTAAATTGGTCAAACCGTTAATCCACCAGAGCTGAAAACAGCTTTTTGAAAAAACCCATTTTTCGCACCAAAATTTTAACTTTGGCGTCCTGCCAAAAACGTTGTATATGAGATATATTGTTGCCCACCCTAAACTTTTTTACTTTGATATGTTGGCTAACGTTGGGCAAAAAAGTAGCTCACTCCGACGATGTCGTGCCAACCCCTTCGTAGCCCCCCCCCCTTAAGTTAAGTAAAAGTCATATGCTGGAATCAAGAATGAATGAGGAGCAACGCAAGAAGATGAACTGCCAAAAGGAGACTCTTACAGACAGACAGTTTTTTGAGATGGAAATTTTGTTAGATCTTCCATGAATGTGCAATACTGGTCGAAAGACACCATTTTGTTTTCCTTTGAGAATAGCAGCAAAACTGTTCTGAAAATGTGCTCAAAATAAGTTAGCCCAAAGCACGTATGTTTTACACGAGAAGCCCCCCCCCCAGAAGTTTCGGCCTTAATGTTTCGAGCACCTTGCCAGCTCAATACATTTGGAAGCGCTGAGTGGCTTACTCTTCCTATTATATACTCTTGGCTAGTTCTATTTTCCAGATTGAGTCGTGATGATAATGAAACACCAAAGCCAGGCGTTTCGTGCTTGTGTTGTTCACCGGTCCTGTAGAACGGCTGCCAGGCGGCCGACCGGGTCCTACAGGCTGAAGTCACGCCGGCCAGTCAAACGCCGGCCGATGACAGTTTTTTCGGCCTATCGCCTAATACTGACAACCATCTGCCTTAAAAACTTATATCTTTTGTTGTATTTTTGGCTAGTCGGCGAAAGGTGGGATCGACTGAAAGTCAGCAGGTGGAGACAGGTAGGCAACCAGCTGTCCGGTTCACGAAAAATTGGGTGGGTGATTCGCGATCGAAGGCTACAGTTGTGGCGCTTTTTCGGATTACACCCTGCGAGACTTGAGACTAGTGCGCAAATTGCAAAAACTGTGCAGAACAGCCACACACAAAAACGTGGAAGTTAGGTAAAATGGTTTTTCTGATTTGGAGAAAAGAAATTCTAGAATTAAATTTTGAACAGCTTCCTGGTTTTGTTTCCTGGCGACTTTAGTCTGTTGTGTGTTGTGTAATCAGAAGAGTTTTGAAGAAATGATGGACAGGTGAAGTCATGCAAGAATTTCATTTGTGCGTGACGTACTATCCATTTTTTCTGAAATGAACTATCATAATAATCAAGTTGTTTTCAAAACTGTCTTTGTAGTTTGAAGTGCGAAAACACAGCAAAAAGTACTAGCATACCCGAGAAGCCAAGAAGTCATATTAAATTTGTGTAGTTTTTTTATTTAAAATCAAAACCACGAACGACAGATGCCACGTTGGCAACAGCGTATTTTGAACCCATTTGAATTTGAATTTGAATTTAGCAGCACCGGTTCCGCAAGAAATCAAAATTCCCAAATTCCCAAAAAAGTGAGTTTTTTAAAAAAACTAGACCCGCAACAGCGTATCTTTGAACAAATTTAAACTTAAATTTACCAACACCGGTTCCGCAAGAAATAAAAATTCCCAATTTTCCAAACAAAGTGTTTGTTTTCCGAAAAAACCAGACCCGATTATCTGCCAGAAGCCTTCCCGTGTACCTCAGAGAATACGTAAAAACCTTTGGCTTGATCCCAATTTCAGTATCACAACAACAACCTCTGCCTTTAAATGTCCATTAGATTGGATCAGAGATAATTAAAGTGAACTTAATTATCAGCTGACTGTTATATTCATTATGTCATTCCCAGGCGGTTGGTATTTCAGTCACCCCCCACCTTCCGACAAAATCTGCCCAAAGCACAATCATTAACTTGTCTTCGGAACCCGATGGAAAGAGAAGAGATAGACTTAGCCGGATTTTGGCACAAATTTTTGAACACTGGAAGACCTTTCAAACCCAATTCAGATCAGAGGGCCAAGAATATAACATTTATCTTTTGAAAATTATAATGACCTATCAGAAATATATACGCTTAAAAATTGCAGCTGAAGTTGCTAGGAGGTAGTGTTAACCGTTACAACTCCTGCTTATAGTAATAAAAAACTGTGTCAATTCCTTTTATGCTACCTTGTTATTGCTGACTGCTGCTACTGTTAACGTTATTAACAATAATACTGTTAAGCTAAATTACATTACATTACATTAAATTTCATAGTTTTATAATATCTGGCAGTGCCTAGACATTGTAGTAGGTGATTAACCTTAAAAACATGAACGTTCACAGCCTAGATTACATTTAGTAACTACTGTAGGCGCCTTGAGATTTGCACTAGGTTAGATATGTATGTACAATTGCCCTACTTAGTTTCCAAATGGTAGTTGGAATATTTCGACTTTTGAGTTTAGACGGTGAGTAAGAACAACTGCTTGGTATTAACTGGAATTCGTCCTTTCAGGAATCCGTGTAGAGCATCTGCGTTGATGAGTTGACCACTCCAACAAGGCTGCTCCTTCAGATGGCATTCCTGGTTCAAGGGTTGCGTATCCGGGGATGAGCACCGGCTGTCTAAACCCGACTTGACAAGGGAAGTATAAGTCTCCATGTTTACAGTTTTCCTCTACCTTTTACCTGTATCTTTGACTAAGTGGAATGAACCATTTCACTGATATAACTGACGTGACACAAAAATTTGGTCGGTCACAAATTTCACTCAAACTATGACTATGGTAGGTAGCCCCTGTGAAAATATCCATAAACCGGGATCAAATAGTAAACATAGTCAAATGAACTCTCTCAGAAACTAAAATGTCAAAACTATATCTATGCTGTTACAGTTTCACTCATCTATGTTTACAACTTATACTTATTTGCTTCATCTTTGCTTTTTTAATTAGAGAATAATATAAAGAAAGTCCCCTGAGAACCAACTTCAACAGCTATTTTTGGGAAATAGAGCAATTCAAGACTTAGAGCACATAGTTGGAAAGTTCGAAAATATCACTGAACACGGAAAAGAAAAAGCTGATTATGTTGGTGCATTGGCTTTTGCAACTTTTATGCCTAATTTTACCAACCTTTACATAGCTCACAGCAAAACGTTTAGGCAAGAGTGCATAATTGCACTATTATTAAGAAGAAGAGTAAGGCACTAGAGGGCTCCTCTTCTTGGCATTGCGTAACGGTGCTCCGACCAGAATACGCGAATGTTCCCCCGTATGGGGAGGGGGTCGACTAAAACGACAGCGCATACCCACCCCCACCATTTGGCGGGGGGGGTAGCTAAAAACAGGTGCCTGTTTAGTGGGGTGGTAGCCTACAGCCAATCAGATTGCAGAAATCCCCTCCTCCGTTGGGGGGGTCTAGCAAACAATTACGGTAGTTACAGCTTATTTTCAAAAAGGGTCCCCGTTTTGGGGGTCACAAAAAGTGGTCCCCGTTTGGGGGGAAGCCGCCAACAGCCAATCAGAATGAGCCAAACTTAGCCTGCTTGAGCGACCCCCCCCCCCAAACGAGGACCACGTTTGGCAACCCTCCCCCACCAAACGGGACCTTTTTCGGCTATCCCCCCACCAAACGGAAGGGTGTATACCTGTCGACCCCCCCCACAAACGGGGGAACAGTCACGTATTGTGGTCGGAGCACCGTTACGCAATGGCAAGAAGAGGAGCCCTCTAGTGCCTTACTCTTCTTCTAATATATAGATGAAAATCATGGACTCTTGGTTTAGGTTTAACGTTTAACGTTTGACAATACGCAAATCTAAGCCAATCAGGTGTAATGGGGAGACGTTGCGTCTTGCCCCTGTGGGAGGTGGGGTCTAAAAGCAGAACCAGGACCAGGATCAGGACCAGGACCACTTTTCAGGACCAGGACCAGGACCAAGGGTCTAAAACCAGGACCACCCTCAGGACCACTTTCAGGACCAGGACCAGGGGTCTAAAACCAGGACCAGGACCAGGACCAAGGGTCTAAAACCAGGACCACTTTCAGGACCACCCCCAGGACCACTCCCCAGGACCAGGACCAATTAATCGAAAATCAGGACCACTTTCAGGACCACCCTCAGGACCACTCCCCAGGACCAGGACCAGGACCACTTTCAGGAATAGGACCAAGGATCGAAAATCAGGACCAGCAGTGTGATCGCAAAAAACCACCTTTAGCAGCAGGGGCAGGTATTTTAAATCTAAATCAATCTCAGGATCACTTCTAGAAACGAAGGGGGAATGAAACCTTTCCACAACAAAATTGTGTATAGACTAGGTTCTTAATTTGTTCTTGAATATATGTTCTTATATGCTAAATATATGCTTGAATATATAAATTAGCCGAATAATGGCAGCACCAATTGCGAGTGTTTTCTTAGATCAACTCGGTCTCATACTGATAGCACAACACAAAGCAATGGTCTAATATTTCTGAATGAACACAAAATCTGGTGTGGTCTCTGACATAAACACCAGTGCAGTTTTTCACACGTTGATTTTAATATATATCCTCTGAAATAAATTCTCATGTTGGTCGATGCAAGAGGTGTATTTCATTTGAGGAAACTTGTCACATACCTAACATCAAGCCACCAGCAAATATTGTAATATATATTGTTGCGTGCATATATATAGTGCATATATATGCACAAACTCGTGCACATAGGCATATAGGCACATAGACTTTCGCATTGGCCGAGCCACACGCAGACGGAACACTTTCTCACGCTTGTTTTACAGCTGAATTGAGACAATAGATATATGGATGCGTATATATAAAGGAATGCAAGAGCAGCACAGACTACACCAGATTTTGTGTTCCTTTACATAATTTTAAGACCATTACTTTGTATTTTGTTATCACAATGACACCGAGTCGATCTAACAAATTAATATACATAGTACTTACAACTGGTGCAGCAATTATTCGGCAAATTTATAAATAAACTTTAAAAAATAAATAAATATAAAATTCAAAATTCAAAATTTAAATTTAAATTTAAAATTCTAATTTAAAATTCAAACATAAATAAATATATTCAAGAGCAAGTTAAGAGCCTAAACTTTGAACAGTTTTGTGGTGGAAAGGCTGCATTCCCACTTCGTTTCTAGAAGTGATCCTGAGATTGATTTAGATTTAAAATACCTGCCCCTGCTGCTAAAGGTGGTTTTTTGCGATCACACTGGTGGTCCTGATTTTCGATCCTTGGTCCTATTCCTGAAAGTGGTCCTGGTCCTGGTCCTGGGGAGTGGTCCTGAGGGTGGTCCTGAAAGTGGTCCTGATTTTCGATTAATTGGTCCTGGTCCTGGGGAGTGGTCCTGAGGGTGGTCCTGAAAGTGGTCCTGGTTTTAGACCCTTGGTCCTGGTCCTGGTCCTGGTTTTAGACCCCTGGTCCTGGTCCTGAAAGTGGTCCTGAGGGTGGTCCTGGTTTTAGACCCTTGGTCCTGGTCCTGGTCCTGAAAAGTGGTCCTGGTCCTGGTCCTGGTCCTGGTCCTGCTTTTAGACCCCACCCTGTGGGATGAGTTTTATTTAAAGCTAGGTGTGTATGTATGTGTGGGTCGTATGTAAGTGTAGATGTGCGTTTACGCATATGTGTTAGTTTTCTTGTTGAGACTGGTTTTTATCTTTGTGTTTGGTGGTGTCTGGTCCTATTTGACTGTCCGTCTGGGGTGACGCTGTCTGCCTTTCCTGGAAGGTCTAGACTTTTCTCCTTTTATGACAGCATTTTTAGCCAATCAAAATTCAGTAAAATTTCATCATTTTATTTCTATTGGTTTGTTTTACCTAAAATCTTCCGGCTTCTAAAATGCATTCAGTCTGGTGTATTCTTTCGTGTAGACTGGTCGTGTTACTTTTCATTGCTCTCCCTACGTTTGCCCGTTACTTTTTATTGATTCATGCTTTCATTTTAAAGTGGTGGCCACTCAAATTTATTTCTGCTCCAGGGTGACCCTGCAGAGCTTAGTCATCTTTCATACATTTAAAAGTTCTCTTCCTCTAACCTTTTGACATCTTTTATTAGCTTCTTTTAGTAACTTTCTGAACGCTCTAAATTTGCCCGTAACGCCCTAGGGTCACTCCTTTCGGATAGTTTGTTGGGGTTTGTTGTTTTGAAAATCTTTTCTTGTTTTGTTTTTGTAAAAAATAATCTGGTTGGTATATTTCTTTGTCTTGAAAATTCTTGGTAAAAGTCTATTCTGGTTTGTGTCTGCACCTTGTATTTTTCTGTAATTTCTCACATTGTATGCTAGTTTCCGGGGGTCTCCCCCAGTATCATACACGTCTTCATTATAGTAAATGTGGTCTATTTTTAGACCTTTAGGGTGTCATTTCAGTTAGGTTTTTTGTCTTAGCTATATACTCGTTAGGGATTTTGTAAGCTTTAATTGGGTAGGTAATTAGTTATGTTAAGTGTGTATATTTCAGCAAATTTGGGGTAGTTTCTCTGTATCTGAGTCGTTGCTGTTCATCGGCGGTTTAACTCCATTCGGTAAGATTCACTTAGGCAATTTCGGCGATGTTCGCATAGGTCGACTGGAACTACATCTCCTCCAGGTTCGGCGTTCTCCTTGTGCGCAGTTTCCCACCCGTAAAGTTTGGTTAGTCAGTACACTGCCAACTTTACGCAGGTCTGCTGCTAAAGGGCGTCCAGATTCTGAGTAAATTTGATCGCAACCCGTCTTATTACCAGTAGATAGTGACCAGGTTTATGAATTTGGAATTCGTAATAAACTGAAGACGGGGTTGTACAGGGCTTGAGGATTCGTGCCAAAGTTGTCGCTGCAGCACTTTGCGGGCTCGTGGGGTATAGTGTACCCAATATTGTCTGCTACGAGTTGCAGGGCTTCCCATCGCGGGTCAGTTTGTGAATACCCCAGCGAACAGACTAGAGCCCCCTAAAGTACTCTAAAATAAGGACAATTCCTAGTTGCTACAGTAACGTTTACGTTGGTCAAGACTAGTTGAAATGTGTTTGGGCAGTAAAAGTTCATTACAATAATAATGGCTTGCCTAGGAAAATTTCCACAACTTGGAATTGCGTGATAATTGACAGCTTCCTGATTAACTACTTGACGGATGCATTTTCGATCGACCAAACATAAAAGGGTGTGTCTGTCCATTCGATATGAAGTATGTCCAGGGAAAGCAAGTTGGCATTTATTCAGTCAAAAGGCTTCTTGTATGTATTCGATTTCTTTGTTGTTCTGACTTAAACAGTTGCGGAATTCTGGCAACTTTAAGCACAATCCTTGGCAATTCCACTTCCTTCACTCCTTGCTTCTGCAGCCAGTTTTAGTCTCCAGGCTTCCGAGCAAGCCTATCAAGGTTTCAGCTTCAACTTAGTCACTCGAGGTATGCAGGGGGGCCAACTGCTGACAGTCAACTTCCTTTACATTGGATAGGACTGTGGCCAACGGCTAATAACCGTACACCGACCGGTCTTGGGGATCACATTTTCTATCCTTAGTCTTCGCTTCTTCTCCACTTTCAAAGGACTGCGGAGAGCAACATCATTCAGGGAGGTGCCCGTAGCAAAAAAGCAAATAACATTCTGTTGATGAGTCCGTACTAAAAAGTCTTACCGTTTGTATTTATCAATAACAGTTTTCACAGTTTTCAATATTACTTCATCGTAGTTACTGACATTAATATCGTACACAATCGTTACACATTAGATTAGCACACTGGATATGAAACAAAAAAGACAACAGAATGTACATTGCAAATGCATTACTTTATCATACATTGGCTACCAGCCAATTTCAATTTCCATAAATTTCATTTCAAATTTACCAGTCCTGACTTTCGTTTCTGATTAAAACGAGACCCAGACCGTGATAGGCGGGGCCGGCATTTTCCGTTCTGATATCCACTTTTTCGGGTTCGGAAGGTTTCGCCGCTAATTTTTCCTTTCGACTAATCAGTCGCCAAATAAATTTTTCATAATCGTCCAGAGTAATTGGTCTAAAGGGATCCGCCGTACAGCACTGCAAAAAAATTAGTAGAAGCAAAAATTCTTCAGGAACCACCTTCATTGCTGAAACAAACAGTGAAACAAGTTAGCAGTACAAGATGTTGTAATTAATTATTTACATATTTAATATTTTAAAATTAATATTTTACAAGTCACAAGTGTAAGTAAACAGACAAATGTGTAAAAATTTTAATTTTTATTTTTTGTTTTAAATTTAGAAGATGCTGCCTTTTTGTCCGTCTTCGTTATACTGAATGCTGACTTTACATATACAGCACCCTTAATGCTGATAATGCTTTTAATTGAGGTTGTACATAAAATTTAAACGAAACATTTGACAATAATAAGTGTAGGCAATAAGACATACGACGAAAGTTTTAACTAATCAAGGGCCACTGTTAATCAACTTAGCAATGAAGGGATATGGTTTAAGTATAACTAAAGTAAGCTGGAATTGAAACCATTAACCTACATAAGTTGAAGTTGAACCAATGTTGATTAATTTCAAAGGTAAACTTTAGCCTTAGGAAAGAAAGGGGGATGATAGATCATGCAAGGAAACACTCACTATTAACAAGATCAGCGTTCATTCCATGAATGAACATGAGCCTACGCAATTGGACAAGTTATCTTCATTCATAACCAGATTAAGCTTTCCTATTTCTGTAATGAAAAGTTGTTGACAGTAGAGCTGCTACAGGTAAACCAATAAACTTTCAGCATGAATGAACATGATCCCCCTTTGACGTACACTCAGTTTCGGGATGAACGAATGGACGACATTCGTTCAAGAACGCTTATCGTGGTCTGAACTTTTGCCAAAACTCTAACACAAAGAAAATTTAGGTTCTATTCTGAGAAAATACAATCTGTACGTAGGAAAGTAGATAATGAGAGAAATCAGACATAGAGTTTTCAAAACAAGACTTCTCTTGGGTTTCTTTCCATTTTTGGATAAACCTTTGGCATGAAGTGAAAGACTGATATTTTTATCATGTGATAGCACATAGTCATGTTTGTTAAAATAATTACATAAAGAACTAGCAGTTTTACAAAATTGAGTCACAACTCTTGACGGGAACTATGCATAAACTCAACTTGTAATTTTAATATTGTTTATGCTCTCTTTCGGTATGTACAATAAATTATATCAATTGTTTATCAGACATAAAGATGCTATTTATAACAGGATAATAAGCCATCTCAGGAAGATTAATATAGTTTCCTCCTCTTGATATCAAATATAGTGCTTATCTCAGCAATTAGGTTTCTTGGACAGAACAATCTAATAAATCAAAATTCACGCATTTTGCTCTGACAAGCATCCCTACAGGAATTAATTAGCACTGAAAATTAACTAAATGCACGGATTTGTGCAAAAAAGTAGTTTGCTGAGGGGAGGTGTTCCGTCTCCCACCAAATCTCGTATAAGCCGCCTCACTAGACTATATAGTGACGCAGCGAGGGTTTAAGAAACTATTATTGTGTAGGTTGGCTCAACATAAAAGGCGCCGCTACTTTTCAAAGTACGGAAATGCCGAATTCTTCGTCGTCATCTTCTCTGAAGTACATAGCAGCAAACTATAAAACGAACCGAAGTATATGCTAAGATTTCGCACTCTTAAAAAGGGTTTTGCAGAAACCACAAAGTTTTCTGGAGTTTTCTACAGAAGTATACGTCCCTGTGCTGACAGTCACTCGCGGAGCTTTTTGTTCTTGCCACAAAAGCTACTTTGGTATTTTGCACCGGTATCTAAACAATTCAATACAGGAGATAGCTCTAGCAAATATTAATGAGATCCGGAATTCCAAAAAAATTCAATAACTCAGTCTTTAGAGGAACTTTGCCTGGTCTGATCAATTGCCACTCTTAAGGTGGTGGTATTCTTTCCCGTATTGCTGTGGATGATAACTTTGTCGAAAGTAATCCAAAATGTCTGAAACTGTCAGAACACACTACTTTGGTGTTCCTGAAAACACTAGAAACAATCCCGGAGTCTTTGTGTGAAAATATAAAAAATTTTTATTTTTGCGGAGTAGAGTTGCTTGAACTTACCCAAAATCGTATTCAATCGAAAGAGCTCGTTAAGCTGTATAGTTTTGGCTCTTAGTCTATTTTTTCTATCTTTAACTTTCCGAGAGATACCCAGCAAAACGTTCGACAACGGTATAACCAAATTGAAGACCGTCTGCATATTCTGCGAAAAATGAGCTTGATTACTTGAGTCTAGCAAAAGTTATGGCTAAAAAGCCGATTTTTCAAAAAGTGCAGTCAGTTTGATTGCAAAAGATTGTAAACTGCAAACAAGGAAGTCAAACTGCAAGCAATTTCACAAAAACACTTATCACACTATTGCCGAGGATCAAGTGTCCTGATTTTTGCTAAAACCTTCACAAATTCGTGCAATTTTTATTTGAAGTGTCGAAAAATCATGAAATTTCGAAAATTTTCACTTTCTGATAAATTTCTCGGGTTATGGGCAACGTCTGGCGAAACCAAGAAAAATGACCTTCGACAAGACTCAGCATGTCAATAATGGCTAGACCAAAGTTTGATCAATTTGTACGGATTTCTGAAATCCTTGTTTAAAATGGTTTATGGTCTCATCTGTGTAAAGCACCCTAAAACGTAGTCACATAAAGTTAGACTATATCACTACAATGTCTTCATTTCAAGCTTTAAAATGATGTATCATTTACTGTATAAGTCCTTAAATTGGACAAGTTATGACGTTTTGAAAATGAGTGCGGTAAACGTTACCACAACCTTAAATCAGTTGAGTTAAGTTGAGTAATAACTTTTCGAGTAAACCATAAACCAGTGGAAACGACATGTATTTTTGTTGTATGTATGTAGATACGAATCTATTTTATAATCCATTATTCTTAAGTATTGCTTGTGAAAATTACAAATGTCTTGCAGAAAATACAAGATACAACCTGCGTTTTCTGCAAAATGTTTTGCATATGTGTTCCGCAAAAGTGATTCGTAGTTTCTACTGGAACTTTTTGAAGAGCGGGCAGCAGACATGTGTTGGAGACGAAACTTGGGCAGGGTAAACATGCGGCCATCAAAACTAGATTTTTTGATTTTTTGCAAAAAAACGCTAACAAAGTGGATTCTGGGCGGGAGAGCGACTCCTCTGTAGGGGAGCTCCAGTGAAACCACCGAGACCCCCCCAATTCCCTCACGAAAAAATGTATAATGGTGGGCAGTAGGATTGTATTGGTTCCCCTTACGTATTCCGCATTTTCTGGTTGTAATAAAACACTCACTTTCCTAATTAAAGAATGAAAGAAAGTAGCACGCCACCAAGCTCTCGAAAAAATCGGGCACCTGGCGGGACTCAAACCAGCGGTCAACTACTCAACGCGCAGACACTCTAACCAACTGAGCCACAGGTGCTTCAGTGGAATGAGAGCTTAAACCGGAATTCGAGTCCAGTGTGCAGAACTTTCAACTAAAGCTCTTGCACATCTTTGTCTAACATATTTCCTGATTTATTTGGTTACTAATAGGTTATTATCACCATTAGGTTGCAACCACAATATGTAGAACTCCTAATTGCAAAAGCTTCATTAAGCTTATTGAATTTACTGCGCTAGGGATTAACACAAGAACCAGTGTTTTTCATTTAAGCAAGAAATTGTGGTAAAGAATAGATAGTATATAATGGGGAAATGATAAAAGGTAAACTCTTTAATTTTCAAAGTAACCTTTCAGCAAAATTAATTGGCACGAATATTACTTCTATGGGGAAACTTGGTGAGGGATCAGGTTGCTTAGTAGATGGAATAATGTTTGGAAAACATTTGCATATCCAACGAAAAAGTTGCAGCGTAAAACAACCAGTCAAAACATGTCACAATGAAATTAATTTAGAAATTTCGATTTTTTTTGATAGTTTGAGGAACCCAAATTTCATTCAATTACTTATGCGTCAGGGAAAATACTTTACATCAAAAGCGATCAGGATTCAATTTTAACAGAAGTTGTAACATTTTAAACCGGCAAAACCGAATTCAAAGAAAGTACCTTTAATGAAGTTGGTGACAGTAGTGCAAAAAATGCCGCTTTTATTCCTCTTGGACAGGTTTACATTTAAGTATTCTATTTTATTTCTTTCTATTTTATTTTATTTATTTTATTTTTTGTTTTATTTACTTTATTTTCTTCTCTTCTATTTTACTTACTTTAACTCCACATACACCTCATCGTTATTCTGCTTCATTTGTTTGAAGTGTTATAAGTCCAAAGTAGAAGTCAATGGGAGGGGGCCCCCAAAAGTTTAGAGACTGACCACACGCGAAGGAATTTAAGTCCCAACTTAAGAACAGTGGGCCGATCGTATTCAGGAAAATTTTTTTTTCGTTTTCAAACTTGGATTTTTTTCCAATCCAACAATTTTATAAGTGTTATATTTATGCTCTTAAAAATAGAGAAATTAAAGGTTTTAGGTGAATTTTAATTATGAGCATAAAGATAGCACTACAACCTATTTAAAATAGGATTTTACATAGAAAACATTACAAAATTATTGGGCTTCCCAATAAAAATAGCAATACAACATTTAGGGAGAATTTGGGTAAACTTTTGGGGAAAACAGCGAAAGTTGGAGTTGGAAAAGAACTTGGAAGGGAGGATGATCCCGGGGTGCTATTAGCCACTTACACTGTAGGCCGCTCGGCCAATCAGGGTTTGTTGGAGGTGTGGAGGAATATTGAGGGATCCATTAGCAGCCGGATATTTCTGGTTGTAGGCTCCATAGTATGAGGACTTTAATTTATTTAAAGGGAGGAAAGTACGCCCGTTCTTTCTTGAAAATTATCGACATATTCTTCAACAATTCTGACTCTGGTATCTGAATGCGGTCTTTTTCCTTGACGTCTGATCAGGATTATAGTTTCTTTGACAACCTGGGTGAGTGACGTGAGTGAACCTCGCAAAAGTGAGCGCTTCCTGGATTATCTGGATCTTTGAGGATTCGACCATATTTAACCGAAATGGTGGGGACACGATAAAATACATAGGGACCGGGAGAAGTTAGTCATCCGTCTCTGTCCTGAAATTCAAAGCTAAAGATAAGAAGCAAGAAGCAAATAATGCAAAAGCAATTAAATAAACCGTTGAATTGTTGTAAAGCTAAATAGGAGTTCACTGGGGACTGGCCCGGTGACAGTAGTAGGGCCTGACTAACCCCAGACCTGGTTGTCAGACCCTGGCTCCGGTGCTGAACTAGATCTAACTTTTGTTTAGCCTAACTTGAAAAACTTAGTCTCGACTAAATCTTTTAATTGAAAATTAAGGAAAACGAAAGCGAAAGAAACTAAATATGAATATCGACAGTAAGACAGTGCAGAAAGGAGCAACTTTGAAAGTATAAAAATAGATAGTGCTCTTCTCTATTCAAATAATTGAAATTTATAAACAGAAACAGAAAAGGGGTATACATTTGCACAACTTCACTGCAGATTGTACGTAACTAAAATACAGCGCCATTGCATGCAATATAGTTAATTTAATAGTTAATAGTTAATAGTTAATAGTTAATAGTTAATAGTTAATAGTTAATAGTTAATAGTTAATATAGTTAATTGCAAAACAACTTACTGTCTCCTGCATTGGTATCAATGAACTTTATTAGTGCCATAGATGGACGATCTGGTGCCATAACAGACCACAAGAGTGTCATAACCGAACTAATGAGTGCCATAGAGTGCACCTGCTACGAACAAGGAAAACTTCCCAAAATTGTTGCGCTACGTTTCATAAGAGCTGATTCCATCTTAACGAAACTCTACGCCCGATTACGCACAGACTACGAAAAAGAGAAATGAAAAGATATTTAAGCAGAAATTGAAAACACAAAAGGGTAGTTGTGTAGTTTAGACCATGTTAATCTGTTGTGTCCAGTTTTGATTTGTGTTGTATTTTAATAAAAGGGGTGTCAGTTGAATAAGGTTGACCACTTTTGGCTTCAGGTCTAAGAGGACTGCAAGAATTAGACTAAGTTTAGGGAAGGGTGAGATGAAATATTAGCTTAGAAGGTTAAGTAGGCCCATTTCTGTCACATAAGAGTCATCTCACTTAGTGCTGGGGCCAGTTCCAAAAGAACTGAAAGAACCAGAACCAGAACCGGTAGAATTTTTAGAACCGGAACCGAAAACGGTGCCTTTTGGAATGGAACCGGTTTTAGTGTAAATATTGTCCTTTTGTAACCAAAGTTTATTCACGTTTACGTTTATTTACGTCCTCTTCTTCAAGGGCAATGGCTAAATGTATGTTTGGATTGAGGGTACATACTTAGTATCTCTTGTATTTGAAATGTACCAAACATTTTGATAAAATGCTGAGATCATCATTGTTTTGACTGAGTAAATAGTAAAAGTAACTAAAATGGTCTCAAAACAACCTTTTGGTTTTGTACATTTAAATATGTCACGTTTTATAGCAATTTAAAAACTATAAAAATTGCGTGATTTTAGTTGTCTTATCAAAAATATCAATTGGAACCGGGACTGGAACCGGAGCCGGCAGTCTAGAACCGGAACCGGTTTCAAAAATCGGTAACTAGTTCCAGCACTGGTCTCACCGATATTGAGTTTACTCTGGTTTAGGGGGACGACTGTCAGTAGTCGACGCTTGGCCCAAAACGTTCCCTGATTTCCTTCATTCTCATCACATGTTTCGCTGTGAAAATGTATTTCTGATTTCTTCTTCAGGTGGTGGTATCCTTTTGTGCAGTACTTTTGTGGTGATTTTGAAACGCTATAATTTTCGCAATTTTGGGAGTTGGAAAGAGCTTCATACGTCGTTTTAAAGCTTATAATCTGTACATTCATATGAGCTTACGAAACAAACCAAAATTAGTAAAAAATTAGCAAAACTTTTCTGACACACTGACATCTGACAGGCTGAACATAGACCATAAATTTTTGAACATCGATTTCTCAAAAGTGTAGAATCGGCCAAATTTTTTCTTATGTCATGATATGAAGGACCTATGGGCCGAGGGACATTTTTTGCATTTGGCTTAACAAGCCTCAATACTCCAGAAAATCCTGCAAATGTGCGGTGACATGAAATTTCGCAACTTTGTCTTCAGCTTTCTCGGAACTGGAGATGTTTCAGCTCAAACCAAGAAAAATGTCCCTCCGCAATAATGCAGATTTTCATCCATCCAAAAATCACGCAAATCCATTGTGTAGTTTTTGAGAAATCGATGTTCAAACAAAATAATCGCATTTTTGCGAAAATGTTTTTTCGGCCGAATCTCTAGCTTAGTGCAACGAATCCCAGCTAATAGGCATTGATAAAATGGGCAACTGGACCACGTATCGATTGAGTATAAATAAATGAAAATTGTCTGAACGATTTGGCAGTAGTTTTGAAAAAAACTGATTTCCTCAAAAATGGCCATTTTTTGACCCCAAAATAGTTTTTATCTTATACTGACTTAAACCTAAGTGCGAGAGATAGCTTTAGATTTTGGTGCCCTCTTTTCAGCCATAAAAACCAATGGACTACGTACTGAGAGAATAATGGCAAAACCCAAAACTTTTTATCTTTTAACCTAAAAATATGGGACTGCTCCCGGAACGTTAAAGAGCACGAAAATGGCATATTTAGAAAGTTTCATCTACTTTCATAAAGAATTGAAGCCTATAGGGTCAAATTTATACAAAAGGAAACCACCACCTTTGGTGGTAGTACCACTAGCGGGATTTTCGACCCAATCACAAATGAAGCAAACATGACGAAACTATTGGTAAAACACATATGGTTGGCAGGCTATCTTTGCAAACATTTTTGTCTGAGAGTGAATAATCGGCTTACTACCATCATCATGGCTTTGCGCATGCGCAAATAATCAAACTTTTGTTTAAGCCTTATAACCTAAATTTGAATCCGCCATCTGAAAGAACACAAAAAAAGCTTTAAAGTGATGTGCAATATCTCTTCTGTACGTGGTTTCTATCAAAAGTTATAAATAGTTCTACATACGGCTGACTTACGTTGACCGTCTGCACCTGCAATGTAAAAGTAATGGCAGTTTATTCAAAAGTTTATTCTGTTAGGGTTTTAATAGTTGTTCGTTTGTTACTTATGTGTATTATTTAAGGTGGTAGTACCACTACCGGGGTGGACTTTGAACAGATACTGTGAACTAAAAACTTAATTAATCGGCTTAAAATTTGGCGTATTTGTTATTTATCATGTTTTCCATCAAATGCGCTTGCCTGCAACGCTGTGGGGGCTGGCTTGCTGTCTATACAAAAGGAAAGGTAAAAGTTTTGAAATTAAATATCTCCTTCAATCCTCGACGATGTCATTTGAAATTTCACGTGTAAGCTTTATAAATACATACGCTCATGCCGTTTTTTCTAGTTTTTCGTAAAAGTGCATTTTCCATTTTTTAGCTTATTTTAAAATTTTGTAAATTCTATATCTTGCATACTACTATGTTTTTCCAAAAACAAAGAAACCGACCTGAGCGTATGGAGATATAAAACATATCTGAAAAATTTGGTGAAGTTTGGTTGAAGCAGTGACGAGAAAATCAAAAACAAAGATTTTGCAGCATTTCATTGTTTGCTTTGGTTTTAGGAATTCGCTATCCTTTCAATCTGCTGCATAGTGTTTATTGTTAAATAATACACATAAGTAACACACCAACAACCTTCAAAACCCAATAGATTTATTTTTTGGATAAACTGCTATTACTTTACATTGCAGGTACAAACGGTCAACGTAAGTCAGCCGTATGTAAAACTATCTGTAACTTTTGATAGCAACCACGTACATAAGAGATATGCACTTCATTTTAACGCTCCTTTTATGCTTTTTCACATATCAAATTCAAATTTAGGATATAACGCTTAAATGAAATTTTGACTATTTGCGCATGCGCAAAGCCATCATGGTAGCTACCCAATTATGCACTTTCTGACACCAAAATGTTATGCAAATATAGCCTGCCAGCCAGTTTCACCAATAGTTTCGTCATGTTTGCTTTATTTATACCAAGATTAGATCGAAAATCTCGCTAGTGGTATTACCACCTTAACAAAAAACACTATTCAGCTGCTTGAAAGCAATGTAAATTCCCAAAACAAAAGCAAACAATGATAAGTTACAAAATATTTGATTTTGCTTTTCTCTTCATTATTTCAACGAAAATTGATCAACTTTGGCAGATATGTTTAATGTCTGCATACGCTCAGACCGTTTTCTTTGTTTTATAGTGGTGCTTTTATTTTTTGCAGAGCTTTCGTGGTAATCTGTTTGAAACGCTACAACTGTCGCAATTTTGGGTGTTGGAAAGAGCTTTATACATCGTTTTAATGCTTATAATCTGTACATTGTATATAACATGAACTCAGGAGAACCGTTCCTGGAAATGCAAGCGCCACCTTAAGGTGACGCTAGCATTATCGGGTCTATTGGTGTAAAAATTGGACAGATTGTAAAATTTTGACGAAATTTAAAGTAGGTCTAGTTGGGTTACCGGGCAATTTCGTGGCGGAATTTCAGCAACAGAGAGCATGTGATTGGGTAGCTACCATTATGGCTTAGAAAATCGAAATTTTATTAAAGCGCCATATAATAATTTAGAATAGTCTGGGTGAAGGAGCATAAAAAGAGCTTTACAACTATGTGCATACCTCTTCTGTATGTGGTTTCTTTCAAAAGTTACAAGCGGTTGAATATATGGCAAAATTACGTGACCATTCCCATTGCGAATGGCAGAGTAAAGACTAAGTGTTCGAAAATGAATTCCACATATTTTATTGATGCGTTTGTGTTGGATTTTATTATAATTTTATGAAATACACCAGGAAACTTATTAAAAGCATAATGTATGCGTAAAACAGGAGCGATCAGTGCTAAATTTTTCAAATTTATTTTCTCATAAATGCTTCAACCATGCTTGTTCAAATTTTGCCTGTACGTTTATTGGTGAGGTGCGCAGGGGCAATTTTTTAGTTTTTGTTTAAACGTATATTCCGTGAAATATTGATTAAACATAAATGAAATTCTCAAAATTGCATTAATCGATAAACTGAAAAAATTGCCACTGCATTAGGTTTATGTATGCACTTGTGCAAAATTTAAGCTAATTTCATTCAGCCGTTAATGAATGACACTGTTTTGAAAATTTAAATTTGTCCCTGTTGTGTAGGTCTCAAGCCAATCACTGGATTCTTCATATTCTATAAATCGCGAGTATTTGACACCAGCGACCACTGCTGAAACTTATAACGGATTGGTTGAAAAATGAACTCAGGAGAACGGTTCCCGGTAATGCAAGTGCCCCCTCAAGAAAAACGCGATAGTATGCAAAATACAGAATTTACAATTTTTCAAAATAAGCTAAGAAACGAAAAATTTAGTTTTTTCGAAAACTATAAAAACGGTGTGAGAGTATTTATTAATAAATCTTGCATGCGAACTTTCAAATGAATTCGTCAAGGATTGAAGGAGATGTTTAATTTCAAATCTGTGACAGAGCTAGCTGACAGTGACTTAAATTAAATTTGAAATTGAGAATAAAATGGAAACCAACACACCACCAACACACTTAAAGTAAGAAATAGGTTACAGCTAGATAGAGCAATACGTAGGGTGTAGTACTTAGTCGGTAATTGAAATAGGAACTAAACTTAAAATAGCCGGCCTTGACTCTAAGACAATAACTTTATGAGCAAAATTATGAGCAAAACTACATAGGTGACCAACTTAGATACTAAAGAAATTAATTATAGGATACTTTGATAATCGCTACGTAACTAATGAATATATGTACGTGTCCATTATATTAAAGTATTGTGCAATTGTGTTAATTGTTTGTCCTTGTATGTGCTGTATTGTAGCTTGACCTTGTTCCATTGCTACCGTAGGCTTAGAAAGGACTTGTTGTTTGTAGGCTTAGACCAAATTGGGTTTTCAAATAGGGTTCTTTAGAAGAGATTTTGGTCTTCTTGTTTTGGACAATGATGAATTTAATAGCTGGAATTGGGAAATTGGGTCCGAGCTTGTTGCGTTCTTTATCCTGATAAGAAAAGAAAAGTTCTGGAAACTTCTTAGACAAAAGCCAGCAACAAGCGAGAAAATACTTTAGAAAAGGCCAAAAGCTCAAAGAGTATAATACCTATAGGAAATCTTAACAGAAAGTTTGGAATATTTTCGGAGTTTGAAATAAATCAAGGGTATTACGTAATCGCCATCGACTTACTGTAGCTGGAATTGTAATACTTTCCTATTGAGCTATTCAGTCAGTCTTGGTGAATTTACTGGTAGAAACGAGTCGTGCCCAAGACTCAACTGTTGTAATCGTGATACTTTGTGCAAGTAAACATCGTGAAGTATATTTATTACCTAAGCCACGACTCAAGGAACTTTAGTGAATTAGTCCACTGCGCTTTAACTCTGCCTTCGCTGATCGTCCGCTTACGGCACGCGACAAATCTTTTAATACATTTCCTTTTGTGTAGACAGCAAGCTAGTCTTCGCAGCGCTGTTGGCCAGCTCGTTTGATGCAGGACATAATATAGAACAAACGTGTCAAATTTCATAGCGATTGATTCAGTCTTTAGTTCCCAATTTTCGTGGAAATTCCACTACGGTAGTGGTACTACCACCTTAAGTATAGTTTCTTACTTAAGGTGCTGGCATCGTTTTGTGCAGTGCTTTTGTGCGTATTTTTTGAAACGCCATAACTTTCGCAATTTTGTGAGTTGTAAGGAGCTTAATACATCATTTTTAAGCTTATAATCTGCAGATTCTCATGAAAGTACGAAGCTAGTAAACATCCGGAAAAAATAGCTAAAATTCTCTGACATACTGACATCTGACACGCCGAATATAGACCAAAAATTTTTGAACATCGATTTCTCAAAACTGTGGAATCGGCCAAAATTTTTTCTTGTGCTGTCCTATAAAGGACATGTGGGCCGAGGGACATTTTTTTGGATTTGGCTCAGCAGGTCTTAACGGTCAAGAAAATCCATTAAATGTGCGCTGACACGAAATTTCGCAACTTTGCATTGAGTTTTCTCGCAACTGGAAATGTTTTAGCTCAAACCAAAAAAATGTCCCTCCGCAATAGAGCGAATTCTCATTCTGCCAAAAATCACGGGAATCCATTGTGTAGTTTTTGAGAAATCGATGTTCAAAACAAAATAATCGCAGTTTTGCCAAAATGGCTTTTCGGCCAAATCTCTAGCTTAGTGCAACATACTCCGGCTAATAGGCATGGATAAAATGTGCAATGAGACTGTGTATCGATCGAGTATAAATAAACCAAGATTGTCCGTACGATCTGGCAATAATTTTGAAAAAATTGATTTTCTCGAAAACGGCCATTTTAGGACCCCAAAAATCGTTTTTTGCTTATACTGACTTCACCACTAGAGATAGCTCAAAAGTTGTAAAAGCAAAAATGTTCATTTTTGTGCCCTCTTTTCAGCCATACCAACCAATCTGGTGTCTCGACTATGTGCTCAGAGAATAATGGGAAAAACCAAAAATTTCTTATCTTTGCACCTAAAAATGCGGGACTGGTCCCATAATGTTAAAGAGCACCGAAATAGCATATTTGGAATGTTTCATCCACTTTCATAAAGAATTAAAGCCTATAGAGTCAAATTTACACAAAGCGATACCAGCACCTTAAATGAATGAAAGAATAAATGAATGAATGAATTACTAAGCGTCAACGGTAATTTGTCGTTTTGTGTATTGTAATGCACGCAATAAAATAACGGTGTGTACATTTGACAAATCCGTAGTAGCTACCATTGCAGTTATAAAGAAATTAATAGCTATCTTCAAAGTGAAGCAAGCAAGGTCTCGTCTCTGTTTCTGCATACAAGGTGCATAGGTGTACCTTGAGAAAACGTTGGGGGAGAGGGTAGCCGAAATTAGGGTGGGTGGGGTGAGCCGTTTTGAGGTGGGGTGGGGTCCGGAAAAATCGAATTTGGGGGAGGGGGTAAAAATTTTTTGGTCAAGAATTTAGAAAAAATTTCGCAAATTTGCTAAAGAAGCATTATTTCCAACTAAAAATCTACAATATTTCTTCATTTTTGCTTATTTATTCGAAAAACTTGGATTTTTTGCAAAATTTCGAATTTTTACTAATTTTGAGGCAAAATTTTCAAAATTTTGAGGGTGGGGTCTGGCAAATTTGGGTGGGTGGGGTCTGGTATTTTGCCATTTGGGGGTGGGGTCTGCCTCCCAAATTTCGAGGGTGGGGTCGGCACTTTTCCATTTGGGGGAGGGGTTCCCCCCCACCCCCCACCCAGGTACACCTATGACAAGGTGTATATCCCACCTGTTTGCATAGTTTCACCGGAAATTTTGGTTTGGGGGGGGTAAATTTCGCAAATTTGGTGGTCGACTCGACCCCCGAAATGTGATGGGGGGGGGGAGGAGTACCCCATAGGTATAATTTGGGGGGGGGGTTTGGGGGGGTAACCCCCCCCACCCATTTTTTCAAACCCCCCCATAAATTTTTGGGGGCCCCCGGCCCCCCCCCCCACCTGGGGGGGGGGGGGTAGTCGCGCCTAATTGGGCCAAAAATGCGGCATTTTTATGGTAAATTTGGCAAAATTTTTAAAAAAGTCCAAATTTTTGGCTTAACGTGTTTATTAGCGCGAGAAATACACGTTTATAACGGTTTTATGGACTTCTAGACTCAATATTGACCTTATTCTGGACACAGAAACATGCTAGCAATCAAGTTTTCGAGTTTAAAAACAATGTCTAATGTTAAAATAACTTAAGATTTCATGTTTTTCGGTATTAGCAATGGCTGAAAATGCGATTTTTGGCATAAAAATAGAAAAATTTTTTTGGGGGAGGTTTGGGGGGGTCGTGGGGGGGTTTGGGGGGGTCTAAAAAGGGGGCCCCCCCCAAAATTCCGGGGGAGGGTGCCCCCCCCAACCCAAATCTCCGTTACACCTATGGAGTACCCCCCGAAGCCCCCCAAATTCGGACCTCAGAAAATTCAAAAAATGCCCTAAAAACGCAAAATTTTCTGTATTTTAACACTTTTTTGTTGAAACAAGGCTTGTTTTGAGAAAAAATTTCACCCCAAAAAGTATATACTGGGGAGGGGGGGTAAAGCCCCCCCCCACTTTCATCCCCCCACTTTTTTGGGGGTCGCCCAAAAGTGTAGAAAAATTAGGTTTTTGAGGTCAACATTTCAAAACTTTTCTCAATTTTTAGCTAATTTATGGACTTAGAAGTTGCTAAAAATTTTGGTATTATATATATACCTTGGACTCGCCCCCCCCACTTTTCGGAAGCTCCCCCCCACTTTCAAAACCCTAAAAAATGCCAGATATATGTGTATATATATACTGGCTTTTTCCTACAGGGGAGGGGGGTGGGGGGCCCCCCCAGACTTGGGTGGCCCCCCCATGTTTGGGGGCTTCCCCCCCCCCACCCAGATACCCCCCACCCTCGAGTGCCCGGAGAAATAGGGTTTTTAGTGCAAATTTTGAAAATTTTTTCCGGCTTCGCCGTATTTTTACCCATTTTTAAGCATTGTTTAGCTATTTTAAGCTTAAATTTAAGTTAAAAATAGTGAATTTTTAGCTCAGCAGCAAAAAATAGCTATTTTTAGACATTTTTAAAAAATTTTTCTTCCCCCCCCCCCCCAGAAATCCGAGCCCCCCCCCCGAGATTTTTGCCTAGGAAAAAGCCAGATATATATAGTTTGTTTGTTCGTTGTAGGTCTGGTTCCCGAATATTTTCACATTATTGGATAGTCCAAAACTTGGTTATGGTAAGTAAGTATATATAGAAGTTCTTTTCTTGCGTAGTATACCTATATATATATATATATGTATGTATAATTACTAGAGATGCACCGGGACCGCCACTACCGGGGCCGGGGCCACCTTGGCCCCGGTACCGGGGCCGGGGCCTAGAAATCGGGGGTCCAAATCGAAAATTTTCAAAAATTTTCGTGCAAATTTAAATTTTGCTATAATTTTTGATATACAAACGTTACTATTGATATTTTCATTCATATCAGCGGGTAAACTAAGAATTTGTAACACTTTTTGACTTTAGAAAAATCAACACTTTTTGACTTTAGAAAAATCAAAATTTTGGTCAAAAAATGTCAATGTACAAAATTTTGCTAATTTTTGGCACCGGTCGGTACCGGGGCCTGACCACGGGGGCCGTGGCCGGGGCCTGACTACCGGGCCCGGGGCCAGGCCCCGGTGCATCCCTAATAATTACGTAATGGGATTTTTCTAGGCGAAAAAAGTGTTGATCCAAAGTGGTCAAAAATGCAGTTAAAATAGCAGGGGGGGGGCGGCATTTATGAAGAAAAACTTGAAATGCCTCCGAGTTTTCGGAACAATTATATATAGTCAGGCGGGAAAAAACCCACTCGCCAATGCGGGAAAAAACTCACCCCCAGTGGGGGCTTACCGGTATGAGCTATCTAGGATTTTAATAGCCTATCTTGAAGAGCATCCAAAATAACCCTGGAGGGTGTATTATGGTAGCTCCCACTGCTTCCCTGCAAATTTTTTGGGACTTTGAAATTTTTGGAAATTTTGGTCCGACCAAGTGCCGAAATTTGGTAAACTTTGCCGGGCCACCCTGAACTACTGGAAAGACTTACACCAAAGCGGATTATAATATGTGCCTGTAGGGCATCTGTTGCGCTTCATGATGATATATGCCACACTGCTCTGACCCCTCCGGTGCGACCTGGGGGTGACCTGGAGTTGGCGGGAAAAAACCCACTTTTCAAAATTAAATTTTTTTCTAACCATTGACCGGAAAGGTCAAACCAATACATACATTTGTTTAATAGAGCCTATAGATTAAATTGGTATATGTTTTACCTGGGTTCGTACTGTTATGGGTGGTCCATGGGATCTAAATCGGGCACTGTGCCATTTCAAGCCAAAATTTCAATTTTGACCAAAAATGCTTATTTTTGCCTTAAACTGGGTCTAGTTTGGCTCTAAATACAAGAAAAACACGTTTTCTACACGATAGGATGCTTAAACTGCCGAAAATATATAAACAATTTTAAAAAATTTCCAAAATTTGCCTATGTTTACGTGTTAAAGATACAACATTTTCAAATGACCATATGACCTCAATTTTAATACAAAAACTAATATATTTTGATGCAGTTGTTCTAAAAACAACCCGCTCTTTCATTTGGAATGGTTAGAAATGCTCCTGGCAGCTTGCCAAAAATTTTTTGGGGTGGGTTTTTTCCCGCATATATATGGGTTTTTTCCCGCATTGGGTTTTTTCCCGCCAGTTTGGGACAATTTTTCTCAATAACGGCACACCCTACAGAGGTGTTCTATAGCTCATAAGAAAGCTTACGACTAGGCCTAGCTACCTGTATAATCAGCATTTCGATATGTCAAACCATTAAAAAGTTCTGGCCAAAAATCTGAAAAGTGGGTTTTTTCCCCGCTTGACTATATATTTTTGACTAAAAATGTGTTGTATTTTGAAAAATTTTCTCAGTTCTTCAGAACCGATTTTATTGCAAAAACAAAAAATTTCTTCAGCTTCTGGAGGGCTCCGCCCCCAGACCCCTCCTTCACCAAATGCTGGATCCGCCAGTGTACATACTCGGGCGTATCACCGGCAAAGTGAGGAAAAACAATGGCTCGCCCTGCTCGACTGGCACATGATAGAGGTATATAGCAAGCTTAACAAAAAAAAATCACCCGAAATTTTAACAAAAAAAAAATCACCCCACCCTGACTCACAGGAAAGTCGCAGAGACCCAATTTTTTGCATGGTGATAGCCACACATCTCGACATTACAGCCTGTGAGTTTGAGCCCCTAGGCCCTCTCCATGCGTTCAGGGCAGACCTTTAAGTGAGGGTACCCAAAAGTGACCTCAAAAACGTTCATGACCGAAGTTCGAATTTCGGCTGCTATTTACTAAGGGAAAACCCTAGGCAACCCATATTGTGCATGTGACATGTCCTGACTGTGGGCTATCGATACATATATAGAAGTTCCCAGTCGGACCTCTGAGCCGTCCTAGGGTGGGTGATTTTTTTTTTGTTAAAATTTTAACAAATAAAAAATCATTTTTATGTTTCGTTGCTGAAGCCAGAACAGCAGCTAGAGCAAAACTAACGTCAAAATCGAGCTCAGCGACCCCGAAAACCCTTATATACGTTGGTTTTGAGGTTGCCTGACACTTCTGGGAGTCCAACCTGGTAACCAGCCTAGCCTGAACCGTCCGACGGTAAACGTGATTCCAGAAGTCAGTGGTAGACTACAGTTACCTAAACACTAATGCCAGATTTGAATTCTGCGCACTAGAAAACCCCCCTAGGACACGTTTGTAGCCACTTCTGACTGCCCAGTTGGTACCTGGAGGGTCGGAAGGGTCCGGCAGGGGTCACGTGACCGTGGGTCATATACCACCAAAATACGAAGTCCTGATTTTCTCTGCCAAAATGCCTGGAAATAGGTTATAATCACTCACAAACACGAAAAAACAACATTTTAACCTTTAAAACGGCATTTTATAGCCACCAGACTTCATACTAGACCCTGCCGGGGCCCATGAGTGACCACTAAGACTTCGGCGGGGTCAGTTGTCCGAGTTCGAACACTAGGTTGGTGGTTTGGGGTTCGAAATACGTTATTTAGTGCGCTCTATCCAAAACTGATGAGAAAAAGTTGCTAGCTGCTCTCTGGGATCCGATCCGCCACTGATTTTTTTTTTGTTAACGGGTGATTTTTTTTTTGTTAAACCTTTAACAAAAAAAAAATCACACATTTTCGTCTACTGCTACTTACTGGTAGGCCGTAGAGCAACGAAACTGGGGTGGTTTTAAGCTTAGCCCAAGACCTATCCATGGGTCCTCAAAGTAATCGATTTGGTTTAGTTTTGCGAAAGTTCCAGCCAAAAAACCGAATTTTGATTTTTTTTTTGTTAAGCTTGCTATATATAGAGGTCGGGGAAAAAACCAACCCGCAAGTGGTGGGGAAAAAACCAACCCCCCGTTTGGGCGATGGGGATGAGCTAGCGGGCTCAAATTTTGCATGCAAGTTGGTAGGGCCCATCCCACCTACCACACCAAATTTGAGCTAAATCGGACCACTTTTCAGCATTTTGTGACATTTTGAAAATTTTGGCATTTTTGACCCCCCAAAAATTCAAAATTTACCTATTTTTTCAAAAAAATTTTCCATAGCAATTAGATAATAACTTTTAATACTTTCTATGAGAACAACATGTGCTCTTTCCAAAAATGTCGGTCTCGCCTTCCTGCGACGCTTGGCAAGCTGCCAGCAGAATTTTTACAAAATGGGAAAATAAAACCAAGGGGTGGAAAAAACCAATTTTTGCTTTTGCTGCCAAACTCCCAAAATGGTTCTTAGTTGCTCAAAAGTCATCCACATAGCAAGTTTAATGCGTTCTTTCACGTGAACAGCTCAAAATTGCATTTGGACTTGGCAATTTTGTGCTAGCCGGTAAAAACCTCATTTCGGCTGATCGGCTGTTTGGCTCAGCTAAAGCGGGCAAAAAGTACTCTGGGACAAAGAACTACGCGAAAAAACACTGAAACAACGTTTATTTTAATTTATTTCATCGAATTTCAAGATTTACAAATTTTTGCATTTTAACATAGAAACTGGCAAATTTGATGAAACCTAGCCAGTTGATGCTGCAAAGATTGATGTTTGATTTTCTCACTTATTATACGGAATTTCGCAAAAATAAGTGCAGATATGAAGTCAGCGACGCCGATTTAACCTGTTGCATGCATAAAATCGCTAATATGAGTTACCCTGACCGAATACTGGGGTTGGTTTTTTTCCCACCGGTTGGTTTTTTCCCCGCCATTGGTTTTTTACCCCGGCTAATTAACCGTTAATTACTAATTAACGACAGGACCTAGAGAGGCGATTTATATACCAAAATGACAGTCTAAACAGGGCTTGCTAAGAAAATAATTTATAGCCGGATTGCTCCACTGGGTAGTTCTGCAGAAGCCAAAAAGTGACTATCTTGGTTTTTCCCCCCGACCTCAATACAAAATCTAGTGCAAATGAAAGTTAGAGTCTTGTATATACTTTAAGATCATAATGCAAGTAACCGTACCTGTCGATTGAGCGTTCGTGTTTCATGGGTCCGAAGACACCCAGAAACCAGGATTATTCTAAGAAAACCACCCACCCACCCCCTCCACTAAAAAAATGCCGGCTGGCCGGCTGTAGAGGGGCTAATCATGTGGATAACGACAATAAACAGGGGCGTATCCTATTTTGAAAAGGAGGGGGTTTTAACTAAAATTTACTGAAAAGGAGGGGGTTTTGACAAAAAGTTGCACTTTTTGTAATGGAGTATTGATAAAATTCAACCCAAAAGGACGGGGGTTTCAACTCCCAAAACCCCTCCCCTGGATACGTCCATGGCCATAAACATCGTTTATGTGATATTGTGAAATATAATGGGAATTCCATACAGTTTCATAAGTGTGATCTGCAAAAGACTACACCTGAACTGGGTAACCCCTGAACACTATTGTGCGATTTTGCCACCCATCATACAGGGTATGAATTTTTAGGTTTTTTCCGCGGGGAGGCTTAATGGTATATATTGTTTGGCGTATTATTGCATGGTGAAAAGCAAAACGTTCTCTAAAATGCCAGGATTTATATAAGCTAAAAGTGAAAATGTTTATTCATCTCTCATATTCATCGTTCATCTTTTTCCCCACCCCCATATTATGCGTTTTTAAGGTTTGTATGGCTGTTTGTTCATTCTTTCAACCTGATATATGCACCCCATTTTTGTTTTTTCAGAGTCATCGAAAGTTTTCTGCTCCCCGTCATGGTTCTGTGGGATTCCTGCCCAAGAAGCGAAGTCGTCGTCATCGTGGCAAGGTCAAGGCCTTCCCCAAGGACGATCCCAGCAAGCCCATTCACTTGACCGCTTTCCTGGGCTACAAGGCTGGCATGACGCACATCGTTCGTGAGGTTGACAAACCAGGGTCCAGTAGGTTTTTTGCTGATTACTAATTTTTGCCTTTTTTGTGTGTGTAATGGTGGGTTCATCGCATCGGACATTTTGAGGCAAAAATTGATGGGGGGAGGACGAGAGGAGGGTAAAATCATCTAATGTTGACAATACGTATGGTTATAAAATACATATATACATATACATACATAGCATTTTGTCCTGCTATTACTACAAGCTGAATCCTGTGTGAGTAATTTTGTTATGCCAAAGCAGACGATTTTAGAGCAGAAAATTCTGGCCAGGCCAAAACCACTACCTACGTAACAAATTTGAAACTTTCTGGGTATTATATACCTCTTAGTTAGTTGTTGTGAAGCCGAGGGGCAACCAAAGTGGGGGCGTCCATAGTCCCAGCTCCCAGCTTTTTCGGGGGTACATTCCGGGCTCAGTGAGGGGTGGAGATTTTTTGCCGTGTATTTCTTGTATGGGGAAAGCTGAAAATTCTCAAAAATGTGTTAGGTAGCAAATCTCCGGGAAATATTTGTGCATTTTTGCAAGGGGACAGCTGAAAATTCTCAAAAATACCTCAAAAATGGTTTAGGTCACAAATCTCTGGAAAATATTTGAAAATTTGGCTGGCTGTTTTGCACCCTAACTCTGTACCGTCTACAGGTTGGTTGATAATGTTACTATAATGGTGGAAGCTTTACCTGCTTTGCTTCTTTTACGTTTGTGTTATGAACTCGTACTTCTTTTTCAGAGGTTAACAAGAAAGAGGTGGTAGAAGCTGTCACCATACTGGAAACGCCTCCCATGCGAATTGTTGGTAAGCAAAGAAGACTTGTTGTATTTCACACCTATTTTATGATAGCATTTTCGCTGGGGGTTTCTTACTATGGTTTCAGCCAAAGGTTTGATTTCTAGTAGTGAAATCAATGGAGTAGACGTCTTTTGGGGAAGGCAAATTTGCACGTATTATGTACGTGTATACACACGAGGTAAACGAAATTGGTATGAACAGAATGGTCATGAGAGTAGGGTAAGCGTGTTGTGGCATCTTTCCACCAGTACGTATCGCAAAGCTTGGTTCGCCATTCGATCCAGCCCAATATAAGATGGTTGCACCAATGGTATCTGGGTTTGTTTTAGGCGAATAGTTGAAAATACAGTTGAAAATAGCCTGTTTTCGAGCGAAGCAAAGCCGGAAAATTTTGATCAAACATCCTTAAAATTTGGCACTTTCGTTTTGGGCACGTTATAGTGAGTGGACTGGGGGAAAGCCCAAAAAAGGGGGGAGGAGGTCGAGAGGGGGGCCCACTCCCAGTAAAGTAAACGCAGATTATGTTCGTAGTATACGGACAGGGTCTTCAAGCGGTTGCTACTCGACTGTCATCATGCTGCTGTTTGTGTTGTAGGTGTTTGTGGCTACATTGAGACTCCTCGTGGTCCTCGTATCCTGAAGACCATCTGGGCCCAGCATCTCAGTGAGGACTGCAAACGTCGTTTCTACCAAAACTGGTACGTATGTCATGTGTCGTGTAGCTGTTTACCTTTAGAATAACCACTAGTCTCAGTGCAACTCAATGCAGGCTTCTTTCTGGACGTAAATTCTGTTTATATACCTAGGAGGAGTTCTCTTGGAATGTAATACTAACAGAATCTGCCCTCACTCCGTATAAATTATTCATTTTGGGAAAAATTTGCATTTTACAAATTGTTTTGTCTGAACGGAAGCTGGAAGGAAGCTATGAAGCTTTGTAAACAAAAAGGAGTGACGTCACTCGTACTTCGTTTGCTTCTATCATAGACTGAAAAATGTTACCTTTTGGCTTCATGATGGGCTTTTTCTAGGCCAACAGTTTGGTGATGGAGGGGGAAGTGGCCCACAAAGGAGTGGGACCTAAGGTGGTCTAAAATTGTCAAAAATGCAATAAAATTATTCTGTTTTCGATATGTGCTTTAAGCTAAAAAGTGCCAAACAAAATTCAGTTTTCGCACCAAGATGACGATTGTAGGCCAACACATTTCGGCGAAGCCGTAAAAACTTTGCAGTTTTTTTGACCAAAAATCCTTAAAATTTGGCAATTTCTGGGCGCCTTTAGATGAGGGAGGGGGTGGGGCTGGTCCATCCCCCCCACCCCCCAGAGAAAAAGCCCTGAATTTGTCTGGTTGTTTGCATTCAGATGTCTTACTTAATTTAGTTACTGTATATACTGTATCTCTACTTTACAGCAGGAACGAACGGGCTGTGTATTTCTGAATCCGCCGCGGCAGAACCACAGCAGCCCTTTCCTCGCTCTGTCTACATCCAATGTCTCCGCTGGTTTTTGACTTGTGTCTGGTCCAGTAGGGGGCCAAAAGGGGGGGGGGTACGGAAACCGGTTGGTTGTCGTGTCTTGGCAGAAAACGGTTTTTCTTCGTCAATTTTCGGATTTGTTTGAAGTTTTGTTCCAAAATGTCGGTCAACTACTGGTTTCCCTTCCTCCTACTTTTGTCTCTACTGGACTACAGAATTGTGGCACTTGTCCTGGAGAACCATGAGACAATAGCTGTTTGCTGAGTTGAAATTTGTGTTTTTTTCACTCCGCTGCACAATAAGACTCACTGTTGTGCTGTTATATACTAACATTTTAAAGTGCAAGAGTGTCTCTGTTAATCTGATCTATGTGATCCTATAATTGTGAAGGTATCGGGCCAAGAAGAAGGCCTTCACCAAGTACGCCAAAAAATGGGAGGATGATGTTGGGAAGAAGGAGATTGAGAAGGATTTTGCCAAAATGAAGAAGTATTGCTCGGTCATTCGTGTACTGGCCCATACACAGGTTGGTGTTGGAGACTACGTACTTAGTGTTACTACCTCACTTTCTTGCTCTTTCACAATTCATGAGACGAGGGAGGGATGGCGTCTTCTGGTTTATTCGGTAGAAATGTGTGACTAAACTGTGATGGCGGGTAGTCCTCACCACCTTTTATCTACGTGGAGTTAACCTGGCTTTTTCCTACCGGCGGGGGGGGAGGTTGGGGGCGGCCCCGCCTCAGAATTTCGTTCCCCAGACTTGGATCGCCCCCCCAGGCTTCGGGCCTCCCCCCCCAGAACTTTAAAGTGCCCGGAAAATAGGGTTAATTGAGGGTAAATTTTTAAAAATTTTTCCGGCTTCGCCGGATTTTTACACATTTTTAAGCATTTTTAGCTATTTTAAGCTTAAATTGAGGTTAAATTTTTTAAGCATTTTTGAAAAGTTTTTCTCCCCCTCCAGAAATCCGTGCCCCCCCCCAGACGTGAGGGGGGGCCGCCCCAGACTTCCCCTCCCAGAAATTTTTGCCTATGAAAAAGCCAGTTAACCTAGATTATTAGTTGTGCTAGAAACCGTGCTATGAGTTAAATTATGTCGTCCTTTTTTCAAAGACCAAGCTGGTTTTCCCCGCACATTTTTTGCGTAGCCCCCCCCCCTTCTCAGCAGGTTCATACGCCTCAATGAGTGGGGGGGGGGGCTCGCCAGTAAACAACCTTTCAGTCGGTTTCGAATCCTTTGAGCGGTGGCTAAGTTCAGATTGAAAGTCTCAAAGCAGGGCTTGAAAGGGCTGTCGCTGGGCCTATCATTAATAGCTGTGTATTTCTTGTGTTTTTCCAGCTTGGCCCGGAAAAATAAAAACTGTATTTATTGTTTATTTGCGACTAGTTTTGTTCTTTTAATTGCATTAATTGCAGATGAAACTGATGCGTCATACGCAGAAGAAGGCTCACGTCATGGAGATTCAGGTCAATGGTGGCACGGTCCCCGAAAAGGTGGATTGGGCCAAGAATCTCCTGGAAAAGACTGTACGTCTCTCAGTTCAGATGTGATTGTGTGCCATTTTTGATTCTACAAATAAACGTCTGGCTTATTTTTACTGGGGGGGGGGGGGTGGGGGGGCCCCGCCCCCATTCGGTGACCCCCCCCCATTCGAGGCGCCCCCCCCCGATGAAATGCCCCCCATAAATTCCGACCTCCCCCCCCATAACCCCAAAAATTGCCAAATTTTACCGTTTTTACCCTAAATTTTCAAAAATTTTTCCGGCGTCGCCGGATTTTTAACGAAATTTTCACTATTTTAGCCTAAAAACCACTTAAAATTATTCATTTTTAGCGATTTTTACACATTTTTACACGAAAAACCAGCAAAAATTCGAAAATTTTTTCCAAAATATGCCCCCCCCCCATTTTGGGTCAGCCCCCCCCCCCATCGATGGGGGGGCCCCCCATGAAGCCCCCCCATAAATTTTTGCCTAAAAATAAGCCAGAACGTTGTGGTTGTTTCTGCTTTTTTTAATTTTTCCCATGCAATTTTTGATTCTACAAAACCCCATTCGTACATCACCTTCCTTGCTTGCTCGTCTATTAGATTGACCTTTATACACTACTTCATAATCCTAAAATATACCTGCGTTTCTTTTTTTGAGCGAATGCTTTTTTCCTCTCTTGCTTTGTTGTTAGGTTGATTGTCTTGTATTGCAGATTTTCCCGGTTTTATTGCAGGTATCCGTTGATCAGGTGTTTTCCCAGGATGAAATGTTGGATGTGATTGGTGTTACCAAGGGACATGGAATGAAAGGTAGAATTCTACGTAGAGCATCACGTACTTTGTGCTGGAGCCTAATTTTGAGAAGGGGGGGGGGAAGTGAGTCGGAAGTATATACCTGGAGACTTTTTGGCTATTTTTGCGTTTGCCCAAGTTTTGCTGCTTTTGTGTCTTCTTCTCGTCAGGTTGTTGAGACTGTCAGTAGCTGAGTCGATAACTAGCGGTTCAAATGCATCCGTCTCCTACTATGACTCTCTGCCAGATTTCCAGTCAGCTCTGATCATGATTCCTGGCTCAAAGAGTTTACTATAGTCACTGGAGGTGAACAGAACCTTACAGTTCCTGTTAGTTGGGGTGGGCTGGGTTTTCTCTAGGCTCGCTAAAAAAAGTGGGGGGAGCCCCGCCCCCCACGAGTGGGGGGGGGGAATCCAAAGTGACCTAAAAATGCCAAAAATGCAGTAAAAATGGCCTGTTTTCTACAATACCGCTATAACTATGCTTAAAAGTGCTCAAAAATCAAGTTTGAGTACCAGAATAAACCATATTTGACCAAAAAATTTCGGCGAAGCCGGAAACTTTTTGACCAAAAATCCTTTAAATTTGGCATATTCTGGGCACCCTAGTGGGGGGGTGGAGCCCAAAAAAGTGGGGGCCCCCCCCCACCCACCCACCCCCCACCCCTAAAGAAAACCCTGTTGGGGGGGTGTCGTGGTCTACCGTTTCAGTAAGCACTTGTGTTGTGCGATGGTTTTCCCTGCCGTATGCAAAAGTCTATTATGTGCTATTGTAGGTGTGACTTCACGTTGGCACTGTAAGAAGCTGCCCCGCAAAACGCACAAAGGTCTGCGTAAGGTGGCCTGCATCGGGGCCTGGCATCCCAGTCGGGTCCAGTTCACCGTGGCCCGAGCCGGGCAGAAGGGCTATCATCACAGGACAGAGATGAACAAGAAGGTGTATCGAATTGGCAAAGGGGTACATCGGGATAAGGATGGGCAGTTGGTGAAGCCTAACAATGCCTCCACTGACTATGATACGACCGCTAAGACCATTAATCCTATGGTAGGTCGTGTTGAGTTGATGTTATGAAGTTGAAAGTTGAAGTAAAAGTTAAAGCTAAAGTATAGTTGGTTTATTTTTTTGAAAAGTCTGTTTAAAGGTAACCTGGTCTTTTTTCCTGCTCAGGTGGGTGTTTTTCGATTGATTTGTATGCAAGTCTTGGACTACTTTTGGTCTGTAAGAAGCAAGAGAATTTTGACGAATTGAACAGCTTTGCATTTTTGCTACAAGAACTAAAGTAGTGGTGTCCTTTTGGGCCTACTTGCTTATGATTATTTTTAACTGTGTGGTATTTCTGATTGTAGGGTGGTTTCCCTCACTATGGTGAAGTGAACCAGGACTTTATGATGATTCGTGGTTGCTGTGTAGGACCCAAGAAGCGTGTCATTACCCTCAGAAAGGTGTGTACGTTTGACTTTTCAAAACGCCAGATCTGGCTTCCAATCTCGTCTACGCGCCATGTTACCACTAAGCGTCGACGCGCCTAGACGCGCCCATTTGTAGCATGCCAGTTTGCGCGCATCGACGCGCGTTGATGCGCGCAAAATGATATTGACGTTTGTAGACGCACGTCGATGCGCGCACACCTTGTACGTGACTGTGAAGGCTCCTTTAAGAGTGAGCTCACTTGGGATTCTCTGACTAGCATTTGCAGTTATTTTGCATTTTGAATGCAGACATTTTAAGGTACTGGTTTCCTTTCGGGTATTTTTGACTCATACGGCTTTAATCCTTTACGTAAATGGCTAAAACTTACGAAATAACCTATTTCCGTACTCTTTAACATTCTGGGACCAGTCCCGCATTTTTAGGCCAAAAGATAAGAAAGTTTTGGTTTTTGGCCTTAGGCTCCCAGTAAGTAGACAAGACATGGGATTGGTTGTTATGGCTAGAAAGAGGACACGAAAATGAACATTTTTGCTCTTTACAACCTTTGCGCTGTCTCCAGTCGTTAGGTCAGTATAAGCAAAAAACTGTTTTGAGGGTCAAAAAATGGCCATTTTTGAGGAAATCAGTTTCTTCAAAATTACGGACACATGTTAAGTACAAAGTTGGCTTATTTATACTCAATCGATACAGCTTGCAAATGCCCATTTTATGAATGCCTATTTGCCGGACTTTATTGCTTTAACCAAAAGATTTGGCCGAAAAACGATTTTGGCAAAACTGCGACTATTTTGTTTCGAACATCGATTTCTCAAAAACTACTCGACGGATTCCGGAGATGTTTTCCAGAATCGAAATTCGCACTTCTGCGGAGGGACGTTTTTCTTGGTTTGGGCTAAAACGTATCGAGCAACAAGAAAACTCTGCGAAATTTCGTGTTACTGTGCATTTGGCCGATTTTCTGGACCGTTAAGACCTGCTGAGCCAAATCCGAAAAAAACGTCCCTCCGCCCATATGTCCTTCGTATAGTCGCGCATAAAGAACTGTTGGCCGATTCTTCAGTTTTGAGAAATCAATGTTCGAAGAATTTCGGTCCATGTTCAGCCTGTCAGATGTCAGTGTGTTAGCAAATTTTTGCTAATTTTTTGCTAAAATTTGCTAGTTTCGTAAGCTCATGTGGTTGTACACATAATGAGCTTTAAACGATGTATAAAGCTCTTTCCAACTCCCAAAATTGCGAAAGTTATAGCGTTTCAAAAAATCACCCCAAAAGCACTGCACAAAAGGAAACCAGCACCTTAAGAGAGTGATAGCTTTTGTCGTCTCGTCGTCAGATAATTTGGCTAATACTATGATTTGTTTGTAATTGTGTCCCTTTTGCTCTGTTTCAGTCGTTGATTCCTCAAGTGAAGCGCGCAGCCCTTGAAAAGATTGAGCTGAAGTTCATTGATACTTCCAGCAAGTTCGGACACGGACGTTTCCAGACCCGGGAGGAGAAGAAAAATTTTATGGTCAGTCTCTCTATAGTTGTAGTTCGCCCCGCCCCCCCCCCCCCCAGCCAGTAGTGTTGCGTTTTCAAAGTAGCACTTCTGCCCGATGAGTTGAGCAATGTCACTGATTCTCAGCGCAGCGCTTTAGCTCGGTTTATTATTGTGGACTTTGCTGTAGCAGCCAATCCAGTTAAGGTGTCCTTAACTGGTCGGTAAACGGTACCTTTATGGTATGGCGGGGAGGTAGTGCATTACTGTTTACCTTTTGTGTGGAAGGTATTGCTTCCACGTTTTCGAATGTGGTCCACTTTAGACGGCAGCAGGTGTAAGTCCTCTACAGTTGTGATTCAAAGTTAGCTGATTCCCTGTCACAGGACAGGGCTTCGTCTTACATTGGACAGTCTTAAGTGCAGCATCATTTTTGAACGAAACTTTTATTGCCTTGTTGTTGTTTGTACTGAAGTGATGTTTTATTTTGTGAATTTTAGGGACCACTGAAAAAAGATTTGATTGAAGAAGTTGAGAAGGCCTAGACGAGATAGGACTATATTATTATATGTTTTTGTTATGTTAATGATTGTTTGTTGAATAAATGTTGAAGTGTGAACGTTCTGGATTTTAGATAGTAGGTACGTATTGTAGGCAATTGTTAGTCAGACGGGGTGAGAAGTTACATTAACGGAGGATTTACAGAACCTATCGCGAATTGAATACGCAGCACGTAAGGGTTGTCCCCTTAGGAAATTGAAACTGAAACCGGACTGAAACCAGGGTCAAACGGCACACAATTTTCCAGCCAGCTCTGTGACCTCAGTGCGCTGATACTATGTTTTCAGGGTCAAATTGATTTACTGTTACTGCAGTTGGGATATTAACTCAAGCATGAAATTTGTTGTGTTTACCCGTAAGTTACGAGGATTGTGCTCGGGCCGAAAAATAAATGTTGGAACCGATTCTGGCCTTCAGGGCCAATCAGGCCGTTGCTGCTAATAGTACAACCAGGGTTTTTTTTGCGTCCAGATGTGCGTCTGGACGCAAAGTTTCTTATCTGGACGCAATGAAATTTTAGCGGGACGTAAGCTAGACGCAACATTATTTCGGGAGAAAATTCACTTTTGTAACAGTAAAAACTTTAAATGTTTCTAGTACCAATTTTTCCGTTTTTTTCCAAAAATTTCTTCGGGTCCTGGGGGCTCCCGGTGTTTCCCACTTTGTCATGGAATGCCAAGGTGCAAGGTCATGCCTCAATGTTACTCAATGTCATGTAATTTGTTAAGTTGTTTCCACCTTGTCACGGTGCAGTTTTTCCCCCGATGTAAAATTTCCCCCCGGAAAAACTACACCGGTGTGGATTTTCCCCCCGGAAAAATTACACCGGTGTGAAATTTCCGGAGGGAAATTTTGCACCAAAGCCAGAAATAATGCAGATTTCAGTGTTTATGAATTAAGTTTTGCTCGTAAATATAGCAACTAATTATGCTTTGATGGTGGAATATGATTAGCCTGAAACTCTAAAATACCAATAACTCATACAAAATCAACTTCATTGAAAAATATAATGAATAAAAATCCTTTAAAAGCCAAAACTTTTGAAGGATTAATCTGCTTATTTCGCATTTGATAAGCCATATAATGAAGGAAATTTTATGATAAAAGACAACTCTAATATTTCTTACGCACTAATATTTTATGATTTTATTTCTGAGTAAAAATATATGCATAAATTCAAGCTTGGAAACTTTTATCTCAAGCCCAAGCCCAAGCCGTTAAGCAGGAAAAGGTATAGGTCAAATTAACTTATTTTTGTTTATTTCATATATATATATATATATATATATATATATATATATATATATATATATATATATATATATATATATATATATAATCATATGCAGCAATCAATGCAATGCAGCAATCAATGCAAAGCAAGGGCCAATACAGAATCATTCAATTAAATAATAATAGCTAATAAAGTTCAATTAAATCATTGCTAATTTCTTATCTTATTAAATAAGTATCTTTCTTAATAACTAAAAACACAATTGAAATTTTGGAAATTTTAGTCTCAGAGTTCAACCACAGCTCAATTGTTAAATCTTTCCTTAGGGAAATTTTGAAAGCAAAGTTTACAAAATTCAGGTTCACGTGGAAAATTTAGATTAATTTCACTGAAACTGAAACTGAAACTGAAATTATTTCGAACCTCCGACTGAAACTGAAACTGAAACTAAAATCGGCTACTGAAACAACACTACATTGGTGCAAAATTTCCCCCGGAAAATTCACACCGGTGTAATTTTTCCGGGGGGAAATTTTCAAGGGGGAAAAATCACACCGTGACACACCTGCATCCATATATATCAGATCTTTTCGAACTCGTGAATTTCACTTCAATAAATACATAGAGATTACGATTACGATAGATTTATAGATATATTACCTATAGATAGAGTTGTGCCGTTAACAAATTTCCCGGGCCGGGCCCGGACCCGGGCCTGCTGAACCAGCCGGGCCGGGCCGAGCCCGGCCCGGGCCCGGAGGCCCGATTCAAGGCCCGGTAGGCCCGGTGGGCCCGGCGGCCCGGTGTAGGCCCGTTCGGCCCGGTGAAGGCCCGGCATACAGAAAACAGTGCCAAACAATAGTTAGTGGTATTTATTACAACTTAGACAACTCGCGTAAGCTTAAATTGGAGTTT
This sequence comes from Trissonchulus latispiculum, assembly GCA_030248195.1. Taxonomy (NCBI): domain Eukaryota; kingdom Metazoa; phylum Nematoda; class Enoplea; order Enoplida; family Ironidae; genus Trissonchulus; species Trissonchulus latispiculum. The sequence continues at coordinate 55,405 of JASAND010019172.1, forward strand.
CTAGTGAAGAAATTGTGGAAAAAAATTAGAAAATGGATGGTAAAAATTTGACCGGGCCCGGGCCCGGGCCGGGCCTACCGCTTCAACAACCGTGCCCGGGCCGGCCCGGTGCAGGCCCGGCGCGGGCCCGGCCCGGAGCCCGAGGCCCGATTCAAGGCCCGGGCACAACTCTACCTATAGATAGATGTAGCAGTTGCCAAATTAACCTTTTTAAACATGTCCAAAACGGATTTAATCCATACTTTCGAAAAATCTCCAACTTCTGGGGGGGCTCCGCCCCCCAGACCCCCCGGTGCTCATTTGCAAATCCTGCTATCAAGGATCACCAGTTCTCACAGTTTTCAAAACCGAATGTATGTTTTAATATTTGCTACCTTTCTTCTCAATGATATTCCTAAATATTTCATAAATTTTTAATACTTTAATTAGTTTAACTAACATTGAAATATCGGAATAATGTGTGTCAATAATATATATATCGAAAATTACTAAGTTCTGCAACAGACGCCAAATAAAATCTTTTTAAACATTTCCATTACGGATTATTCTGTAATTTAAAAAAAATTCTTCAACTTCTGGGGGCTCCGCCCCCCACCCCCCGCCGTGTATGTTGGACACATCTATATTCCAGGTAGGTAATCCTGTGACCGTGCATTATAGTTAAGCGGCATCAGCTTTCTAAATAGTCTAAATAGCTTTGCACTAAAGAAATTATCGAAATTTTCATAAATAAAACAATTTTTGCACTAAAAAACACGCTAAAACAAGAATTCTGCCTGGACGCAAAATTTCTTAACGGGACGCAACTTAAATTTAGCGGGACGCAAGGTTGACGCAAATCCGAAAACCAAAAAAACTCTGAGTACAACGCGTATCCGGAAATTGATTTTAAAGAGGTTGCTGCTGGGACCTGGCCTGTAGAGTTGTTGACCGACCGAGGAAAACCCAGCCGACCGCCGGCCAGCCCACTATGCCGCCAATCCGGCCGGTCTTCAGGAAAAGGACACTACTTGATTGTGTATCTGTTATGCATAATGCATAACCAGGAGTAACTGTATGCATCATTTAATGCCAAAAAGTTTGCAAAATACACAAAAAATTAGGAAAAACTGGTGCTGGACGGCCTGTTTGATCCGGCCGGGCGACAACACTAGTGGCTTGGACTGCATTTTTCACACCGTATTTACGCTAGTGTATTATTGTTCGTCTTTATACAAGTGTTCACTGTAGGTTTCTTTTGCTGGAGGTTTTCGGCAAATAATGGCTGACTTACATACGTACATAGGAATTTGGAATTGCTGACCAAATTAGGAAGAGTTGTCATGTGCTACCTTTTGGATTGAAATTTTAGGCCAGCTTGTGCTTGACTAATTTGAACAGACCAGTTGGTTGGAGGTCCTACGCACCGAGGCGGAGGCCAATATTTTTATCATTACGTCTTTTCTGTCAGTTTGAGATTTTGGATTGCCCGGTTGGGCCTCTGGTCTGGGCACAACTTCTATTTTTGGACCTCGTGACTTGTCTGTTGGGTGGGCCATGAGCATACATTAACACGGGGTCCGATTCTGGGGGGTCTACCCCGACCTCGGCGAGAGGTCTACCCCTGCAAAAATCCAAAATTTTAAGGGGGCCAGCCCCGAGATTAGCAAAAATTCCGAATTTTAATTAGCAAAAAATGGCAATTTTTAGCGATTCTTAAGAAATTTTTTTAAAAAATCGCTACAATTTGTTAAAAAATTACCAATTTTCAGTGAAAATCGCTGTGGGGTCTACCCTTTTTTTCCTTTCCGGATGAGAGGGTCTGCCCTTTTTTCCTTTTCGCTGAGGGGGTCTACCCGTTTTTTGTCGGTCTGCGGGGGGTCTGCACACCCCATTCTCCCCACGTTATCCTACGGCCATGAGCAAGGGTCCATGAATCGGTACGGGAATCGTCTGTTCGGGCTGTGAACGGCTTAGAGCCACTCGATCTTTTCGGGCTACTCTGGCCGGGCTTAGGCCGGCCCGAGAAATTTTTTACCGGCACAACCCTAACGTTGCTATGCTCCGCTAACACAGAACTTCTGAGGCGTTTTGTTAGAACTTATTGAATTATTACTGCCAGCAAAAAGCCAAGCGAAGATGTGAAATAGAGAACTTACACTGCAATGCAACTTTACAATTCTGTCAACTTACTGTAAAGACTAGTTTCTGAATAGTACTGACCTACTGAACAAGAAGTTCCTAATATCTCTACTTGTATATTCCGTCTGACTATTTCACATTGTTGGTTATATTGCGAAAATTTCTGCGATTTATGGTGTATGTGTTTGTGAAGCAATTCCCGTTATGCCTCAACATTTCTGGAGGTCTTTTCCAGAAAGTGCTTAGAGCAACACAGGAATGCTAAACTTTGTGCTCTGAAATGGAGTTACAGCAGTGATTCGTACCTTTGGTGCTATGTCTTTGCTTGCATAATGAGACTTAGACTTAACTTCTGTGGTGTCTTTGAAACATGACCTGTGAGCTTCCCCACAAACTTTTGGTTGAAAAACTATAAAAATCTGCTGTATTTTGAAATTTTGAAAAATTTGCTAGTTTGGAAACTTTTCTTGTAGCTGTCTTGCCTTTTTAGCCGGAGCAACATTTACACAGATAATGTACAAATGCTGTTTCTTTTTGTGCTCTGATTTTGCAGACCTCAAACTCTAGCAATCATTATACCTCTATTATTCTACCTTCTTCTAAAATCACATGTACAATTTCTGTAGCGGACATGTTTAGCAGTTGTGTTTTATATCAATAGAACTACGTACTTGCACAAGATAACTATAAGCATAATACTTTCTAAACTGATATATATGGATAAAGCCTAGGCTCCCTCTCAGGACAAAATGTTTACTGTTCCTATATTGGTTCTGTCTGGCTTAGGTTTCTGTTAGCTAGGTCTATCTTGCGCCAGGCAGGCAAGCTTATCGCCTTGAAGGCTCAACGTTAAGGCTATGCTAAACTTATGCTCTGTTAAAGTTTCTCTTTGAACCAATGTTGGCTGATGTATACTAAGTTTAGGTTCAAGTTCTAATTTCTCTCAAACAAATTATGGTCGATTTAGACTAGCCGATAATCAATAATAAGTAATTAATGATTCGGGGAGGGGGCTGATAGTCTGCTGGTTTTTCCTAATTTATTTATCTACCTAAAGCTGTTAACCCTGTTTGTTAAAATTTATATTTGCATTTATAGATAATGCCATCATGATTTTTGCTGAACAAATTCCTCTTGTGCTAAATTTACAGGACTGTTCCATTGATACAGCATTGGAGAATTTGAAAGTTGCCACAAGGTATATAAATACTGTTTATATAAGTAAAGATATAAGACAGGGTGTAAGGGAAGCAGGCAAAGGAAAGACTGATAAGTCTGTGGAAGTTCAGCTGATGGTCCCATGGCGTAGTAGTCGCGTATGTCTGACTCTGGAGCAGAAGAGCCGTGGTTCGATCCCCGGTTGGGCCAGTGTTTTCCTTGTCATCCTGAGTGAAAAAGCTGAACTTCCTACTTCCTCTCTGTCTTTTTCAGGGCACTGATTTCAAGGGTACCCGGTGTCTAACACCTTCCGTTTTGGCCTTATCCTCGGTGTTTTTCCTTCCACAGTTGTCCACATGTCTGTGGGTTAAAGTGTGTTTATAATGCGTTCTAGAATTCACTGCTGTGAGTTGCAGTAGTTATTGAGTGAGTCATATACGGTGCTTCCTAACTGAAATTGAAATCAAAAATTAAAATTTTTAGCTACCGTAAAATAAAATTTTAAAATTACTCAGCAGTCAAAGTCAAACCAATCTAAATGGCGTCAAGTCTGCACTAGCAGAGAATTTATAAAAATTATATAACTGGTCAATGCTCCCGGTATTACTCAATACTCAATACTCAATACTCAACAGTCTACTCCCAGTTCATTTGCATCACCTATTTCTTAAAATTGAAAGAATTCACTGAAGCACTAATGTTACATTTCGCAAAATTATGATCATTATTTACTTTCAGCGAATTAATGAAATCGAAAGCCTCCTATTTGGTCGTGGATCTTGGAAGCTGTGAAAACTCAAGGATTGTGAGACCGACCCTGACTATGTATCTCAGAGCTCGCGGATTTGGATACGCTCCCTCTGACACTGATAACCTCAGGGGTCCTCTTCACGTTTATCCTTCGAGGTTTAGCCCTAGAAGAAGTCTTTCTGGGGATTTACGGGATTTCGTATTCAGTGCAGTCCTGGTTGCTTTAATTTTCGCACTATTGACATGGTCCCCTATTCATATTCTGCTGACAATATTTCTAATACCAGCCCTGGCTGCTGTGACCAAGTTTAGTCGGTGACGGCCCCTAAAACTTTAAGTTATTTATAATTTTCAGTTTTTCGTCGTCCTTACACTGTTGTAGCATTTTACAGTTCAAGTTGTATATTTATTATTTCAGCGAGAGAGATAGAGTCAAAACAGCTACCAGTCCACGGATCCCAGAGGATATAATGAAATTCAAATATGACAATATTCTAGACACCGAAGACCAACCTTGTTCCTTATTAATTAGGATTAAGATAATATTGGATAATTAAGTTAGTACAAAAATTGAACAAAGTAGGTACGACGAAGCTACTGTACCTTTGCTGTGTGTGTCCCTGACTAAGGCTGTAAATAGTTACTCTTTCCTTATTATTGTTTGGAATTGCATTCATAAAATTCATAAAGAATGCTGAGAAATTATTTTCGGCTTGTGATTTGCACAGATTCAACTCAATTGTTGAGAAGAGCTTTCTGGCATAGGTAGGCTTGAATGTGATTGGATAGAGTTGTGGCAGAACCATGCTAACAAGCAGAGACACTGCACTTACAATAATGCTAGAGTAATACCAGGGGCCGGTTCCATAAAAGTTTGCGAGTACTAGACTCGACGACTAGACTCGTGCTAGTTGTCGAGTCTAGTGCCTCAAGTGTACCATAAAACCCTCGCAGTCGAGTAGCTACTATTTTAGCACTCGACTTGCGAGTCTAGCTTCTCACAAGTTTGAACACTAGTAGGCTAATTGGGTTCCATAAAACTTTCGTCTTACCTTGCTAGTGCGCTACTAGCATCCGTCTAGTTCTCTAGTCTATTTTGACTAGAGAAGTGATAATTAAAGTTTGATAACTTTTTCATTTTTTCTCAAAATAGACTCGAAATCAAGAGGCGCACGTGTTTGAATCTTTTTTTTCGAATGTCTGCAAATTTTACAAAGTTTCATTGAGATTTGAATTTTATGCAATTTTTTACATTACTATGGTTATTTTTTGGCGAATTCGCACTTGCAGTGTTAGTTCTCGCACTAGCACTGCTAGTTTGTCGGTCGCCGCACTCGCTTAGCAAATTTCGTCGAGTCAAACGAAAAGTTTTATGGTACACTTGACTAGACGACTAGCACTAGCATTGCGAGTTCTCGCATGCTAGTACCAGCATGTGAGTCAAAGTTTTATGGAACCGGCCCCAGGTCATTTGCGTTTGTGACTTGCTTCTGTACTCGGTCTTGTCACCGCCAAACCACAGCACGGGTATCGTGGCAGCATCTACAATCTACAGTAGAGCACTGTAGCAGGAATAGGATTCCTCGAATGGTCCTAGTTGTGACTAACGGGATGCTTAACAAATCTCACCCCCTTACAATGATGTAGAAGTGAACCAGGCCCGGCCACATGAAAGCGGCCGACATCAGATAGGGTTTTGGAGGTTGGACGAACCAGTTGCCTCCCTTTCAACCAGGTCTGGGTTTCTGGCTCCGGCCAGAAGTACTCTAGTTCCATCGTCGGTTGAATACCGGAGCCGACAGCCAAACATGCGACAGAAATCATCATAATCAGCCCTGCCGTAACCTTGCGAATTCTGAGCACCAGACATGTGCAGGAGGGGAAATTCTGGGGGGGGGGTGAGCCGGCGGCCCAAACCGGATTTTTTCGGTTTTTTTTGCCCAAAAACGGAAAAATCCGGATGATGGGGTGGTGAGGGACCCCTCTGGGGGGGGGGTGAAACCGCCCCTCCCCAAGCACATGTATGCTGAGCACTAATCTTGCATTGGATCGCTTGAAGTCTACCAGCGCGCTGTAGGTCTGCAGTTTCGTCAACATCAAGGTCGATACTCCCGCGGAGATCAAAGAGGCCGAAATCCACACTGAAAGACAGATCGCTCTGACGTTCCAAATTGGAACTCCTAATGCTGTGAAAACTATCAAAAATTGCGCTAGACTACATAAAAGTGAACCTAAAAAGTGATAGTTAAGTGAGAGTCGAACCATGGGACAGGCACGATATCTGTACGGATGATCTAAACGTATCAAACACAGCAGAATACCCAAAAGGGAAACCAGAGGTAAGATATCGAATTCTAGAAGGCCCCAAACCATTAATACCCCACACTTTCCATGCAATCCCATCCTGTATCTTGCAAAACTGGTGCAGTGTCAACTTCACACGTGACACAAGCATTCCTGACGTCGCCAGGTGTAATGCAAGAATTGTTGACGCCGACAAGCAGATATGCGAAAGCCTGGCAGTCAGTGCACTGCCAACAGCAATTGTTTGTGCAAATCCTTACCTGACTCCGTTTACATTCCGGCTGACATGCAGTCGCTGCCGCTTCGCGACAATCTTCTGGCGCTGAAATCGCTCTGAATCTGTCCAGGTTATATGAAAGTCGCTCTCTTTTAGAGTAAATACTCCTGACCTGGACTTGAGCGAGCCGATCCTAGTTCAATTATAAGTCAGGAGCCTGTGGAGAGGATCTTGAGTACAAAGTTCCCCTTTGTAGCTGAGTTGTCCGAGTCCATCGAAGGTATGGACTTTCGCTTAACGTCAGTCTTGAAATGTGTGGCTACTATGTTACAATGCTAACATTTATTAGTTTTTGTTCACATTTATACTTATGAAACCTTCCGCTGTAACTGTGAAAGGTTTAGGCTTTAGTTAATTACTTTACAAGAATTTCGAAGATCACTTATACCTTAGGCTTTTCTGTTCGGACTAACAAACAAGTACTGTCTTCTAAAAAGGCTTACTGATAGGATCTTATAAGATTGTTCTATCCCTTGGATTCTATTTTGAATTTTTCCTCCCCGTTATACATTTGTCACCTTAAGCCCCTTTGGTCCCCTTCTAAATTTGCTTCAATTGCTGTAGTCAATTTTCTCTCCGACTGAAGTATGTATACAAGCTTAGTTTAGGAAGGCTGTTAATTTAATTTCTATATTTATATACATGTTGCAATCTAGTGCAGTTGGTGTGGAGGTGGATGAGATGAACGATAGCATGATCTTTTTGAGGTCTGATTTAATCTGTGCGTACCAAATCCTGGCATCTATTTTTGACCCTACTTACAGTCCTGCAATCAAAGCAGAGACCGTGTCGCTCCGTGCTGGGTTCGTTGACTCTCATTGGCTCTCTCCTGTTCTGACTAAGGCTTCGGTCGTAGTGACTGCAGGCAGGCGTTTATCATTATTCCTGCTGCGCCTCAGCGCAGCAGGTCATTTAAATTTGTTCAGGTCGAACTTCAGCACACAATTTGTTCGTTAAACATGTATTTTTCTATAAATGCATGTGTGCAATGCTTTAAGATAGGGATTACATGATTTCTGTGTGAATTTCTGCTTCTGATTTTAATCCGTGTAATTACGCATGTGTGCAATTTGTGTGTAGAATCTGACTGAAAAATTCGAAACCGGAAATCTTATTCTTTTGGTTGTATGACTTATATGTTAACTAAAGACTTACAACTGACAAGTCTACGCAAGCAGCTATGTTTTTCTATTAATAGGAAGTTCTCTCATACGGACCGAAATTATGGCTGCAATGTGGAATAAAAAATAATTTTTTTGCCGCCAGCAGGCAAAGGTAAGAAGTTTCGCAGGAAATTTTGCAGAACCTAAGCAATTGCCACCTCACTTAAGAAAAAATTGACTGCGCAGCAGGTTTATAATTTCATAAAATATTCATCCGCGGAAACTTAACCTTTTACACAAAATATTGCTTGTTTCTTCACTATCATGAAAGTAATCATATATATTGTGTAATGAAGTGGGTAGGATCGGGGCTCCAAATTCCGCAACAGTCTATCACGACTGACTCTGGGTATCAACCACTTCGAGTACACGGAAGGTCGACTCGTTTATCGGTGAGGATAAACTTAGGCACAGGATCTTCGGAAGGTGATTTGTCCAGAACCAAAGATTCCTTGCGGTCAACCTGGATGGGGTCTAGGCGTGAGTTCGTTTGAAGAGGGTAGGGATCCAAGGGATATCAATAGCAAGCGGGGTCGACACTTGCTGTTTCTGGATAGATGAATCAGGTCTGTATCAAAGAACACTGATTGAGAATCTTGATTGCCAAATCAAGATTCCGGAATGATGATGGTGAGGTCTTTGTAGGGACCAAGGGTTCAATTTAGTCACTTACTTGTATTGGGGCTCTGATTCCAGACGTGAGCTGATCCGTATACCCTAATTGATTAATTCAGTGATAGGGCACAACAGTTTAATAATGATAGTGATAATAGTAATAACGATAATAATGACAATAAGAGTTATTACAATGCGTACACGCCATAAGACAAACCACGAACTGTATGCTATAGAACAATTAGGCAGACAATATGTAGTTTGCCAGAGTTGCCAGTACTTGGTTTACCCAAGGTATTAGTTGGTAATAGGGACAAAGTTTTGGTATCTAGACTCAGTTCTGCTATGTTCCTCTTTCTTTCCTTTCTGACTAGCTAACAACGTACTAAACCTAATTACTAAACTCTTTCGTGCGATCCCTATATGCTTGTGCTTGTGTTGCTAAGTTATGACTCTTTGTCCGTCCTCCTTACCAAGGACAATAAAATATTAATAAACAGAACAACTGAACAGTTTAAGTTAACTAAATTAAATGAGTTAGTAGTACAGGAATTCCGGTCTTTGGGTGAGCCCGAAATGCTAGTAACAATAGCACTTTCGGATGCTATACGGTCGCCAAGGGTCAAACACAAGGGGGTCCGGTTGGGAGTTTCCTGGTCCGGTTATGGGATTAGTACGAGTTTACTTTAATTTAATCTTTTCTTTGGTTCTTCTACTTCCATTGACTACTACTACAGGATGAATGGCTTAAGCCAGAGACAGGGGGATAACAACCCCCATATCGATAATGAAAGGCAAAAGGATGAAACCCATTTTTTGTTTCGAATACAATGTTCAAGATTCAAGACTGCAAAAATGAATAAGATTCAAGTTTTGAAACGGTGAATGCGTTCCAAAGTTGGTTTTAGGTCCCACGATTGATCCGGGTAAACTCTGAATTTGGTCCCTGCCTTGAATTACCAATCGAGCTAACACACTCTCAATTGACTGAAGCGAGATGCCACAATTAATAATCAGGCTAGTTCCATCATCATGACTAAGGACTCCAGTTGGTTGAGATCCAGGGTACAGGTTTGGCAGGACAGGGCTTTCCAAACCTGAATCAAATGGGTTAAAACCAATTAGTGCATAATATAAACAGTGGGAATCGAACCCAACAATCATTACTCACTTAAAACGGCTTTCATCATTTTATCATGAAATCTTTAAATTTGAGCGAAAGAACTTGTTATTAAGCACTGAATTTACTAACTTTAAACGATCCTTCGTAGAATTTCAACTTTAATTTAGTGGTTAACTTTTCTTCCGTTTGAGGCAGGAAATCTGGCGATTTCCTACCAAAATGACCAAAATTTCCATTACATGAAGAAAATATGCAAATTAAGTTTCAGGATGGACGAGACTCTCCAGATCTCGCATCCCAGTGATGAGATGGCTTTCCAACGAGATATGACTGGTAAAGTTTGTTTCATACTCCTTTTATGCTGATGGTCATGGCGGACAGTAAAGTGAAAGACTGTTCGCGAACTTGAGTCTTGTAGAATTTGATTAAACTTTGCATGGATTGACTTAGCTTGGGCCTGTTATGGTTCTTCAGAACATGATTCACTAATGTTTACTTTACTACATCTGCAGGCATTAAGACTGAAGTAGCCGCTGTGTTAAACTGTTGATTTTGGTATACATCAAAAACCAGTAATTTTGTTGGTAAGACGTACCAAATCTCATGAATAAGCTGAATTGAACATTTGCTTTACTGCAGTTGCCACTACAACATTTTGATTCGATTATGTGAAACTGCTTAATTATATATTAAATATTTATTTGCGACCAGCCTACTGCGTGAGTCGAAGATTTGTCATACTGTAATTGCTAGCACAATATTCGAATTTGACTATATTAAATTGCATAATTGGGTATTTGGGAGCAACCTAAAATTTAACCAGTGAGATGCCAAATGCCACGGAAATTCAAACTGCAATGTTGTCGTCTAGCCATTGCAGGCGTTCTTGATTCTGACTATGCCATTGTGTTTAATAATCGGGCGTGTCGAAACAATCGTCGGATTCAGACATATGTGATAAATGTTGACTGTTTTGGTGTAAACGAATTCAGAGTTTGCTGTTAGTGCACCAATGGGGCATGGTTGGTCCTCATTAGTGCCATAGGGCATTAGTATTCATTCACTGGATAATACTTCCATTTCATATCAATTGAAAACAGTCTCAATCTGCTTCCAATTATTCGGTTAAACTAACTTATCTATTAGCTGCTAGCTAACGAACACATTACAATAGGCGGCTGATTTCGCTAGATTACTACAACTTCTGGGCCATTATTGCGGCCTGCCCATTCTCGAGAGTGAGAAACTTACACAGGCAGCCGAGCACCAGGCTGTACAATGAGGTTTGATTCATATCTGAACATTTATTCATTCGATAAGTCAGACATACCAATCAATCGCGGTTAACCTCGAGACCTTATAAAATGGCGTTTCTAGGAGGAACCTTGTGCATAATCAGAAGTGATTCATTTACAGCCGAAATTTGGGCATTTCCAAAACCTCCTTGAGGAATTTACATGGGATGGCCCCGTTACGTAAATTTTAACGCATTCACACTCACAATTACAACCATTCGTACAAGCGACACATATTCCCTAATATCTAATCTAATAACTTTATCTACCTACGTCAGAGTATGCTTGTTCGTGCGTTTGTGGATCAGAAATTTGCGTCAAAAATTTGTTAACGTTAAAGTTTATGATTTTATGTGTTATTCATAACCTTGCAACTTTGTGAAGAAAATTTCACGTCCTTTGGTAACTTTGAATTTTAATAGAAATTTTAGAAAGCCATAAGTGAGTAATAATTGCAGAGCAATTATTACTAAAAACATAGTATGGTAAGGACAGCTATTCTAATTAACATTTAATTTAGGGGAAGTCGGCCATTCCCCGCAAAATGCTTAATTAATCAAGGTTTAAAAACATTCTTTGTTTTTTTTGAGTCTATTATTTCTTAGGAGCCGACCTACTGCTGAGAACAAGAACAATTATAAAACAGTGGTTTTAACTCAAACTGCGTTGGGTTTAAGATCATGGCCGGCAATCCCTGATTGCCGGCTGTGGGGAATATTTTATCAGAAACCGCTCACAAAATTTGAGGTCCTAATCAAAAGCACCTCCTTATAATTTAAGCTGAGGATTGGGTCCCCTGTTAAATCCCTGAATTTGTGAAAATCCTATTTTTGGAAAATCATGGGCATAAAGCCCCAAAACAGTGAAAAGGCTTCTTGGCCACTGCCTTGATAATTATCCTGAAAATTGGCCAGAAGGCCGAAAAATGTAAAATATGGCCATTAGGCCCAAAATATTGAGAAAAGGGTGGGGCTCAAGGGCCCAAAATTGAATATTAAAAAATGGTCCATGGGCCTCTGAAAATACAAAAAATATGGCCTGAAGGCCCCAATTACTGCATAATAAAAAGTGGCCCGAAGGCCTCCATAATACAATAAACATATGCCAAAAAAGGCCTGAATGTGATAAAAAATTGGCCGGGCATACCACACCCATTTGGCCCTTAACATTGAGTGTTCGTGTTAAAAAATCTCAATTTCTTTTCTCTGACCAGTGTGGGTCAGAGAAAAGTCCCTAAGCGTCCTAACCAGGGAGGGTGCGTTCGTATCCCCATGCAATAACAATTGCACTGGAGACGCACCTAAGGGAGGGGAAAAGCAGCCTACTTCGGCTGCAACTCAACGAACACTGAGTGAAATTAAAAGTTTTGGGCCGAGCTGACAGTTTTGCTGACAGCTCGGTGACAGGTCATTAACGAAAGTTGGAGGTAGCTTTCCCTTTGATTTTAAGGTAAAGCTTCTAGAAAGTTCTAGAACTTTCTAGAAGCTCGCCACCTTTAACATTGGCTAACCAGAGGCTTGCCGAGGCGACTGTTGAAATTAATGAGTTTTGGAAA
>JASAND010019173.1:0-23038 GCA_030248195.1 Trissonchulus latispiculum
TTACCATGACTAATACATACATGTAAGCGTTCAATATGCAATTAACAAGCTTACAATCCAAGATTACTTACTGGATACCGTATTTTAACCGCAATTTTATAAAATGGAATCGTGCTAATAGCTCTAATTAAAATTATAATACTAAGCCGAGGTCATTCTCTGTTTTTTTCAGATGAGATTGGAATATCGCACTTCATGTCTATTTCAACCAAAATTTCATAATAATGACAACTTATTATAACTAAACCCCAATTCCATGCTCAACCCTGGTATTTCAATTCGGCGTTATTCAATCATGTGTAGGGATTAGAGATTACACTGAATTGTGTCGAAATAAAATAGAAGACTGCAAGTTCTAGACTATGCGCATGTCTGACTCTCTTAGGCCGACTACCCCGCCAACTGTGAAGACGAAACGCGAAAACTATAGTGTGACGCAAATTTATTCTTTTAGAAAGAATCCTTCTCATAATTTTAAATACAGACACTAGACACAAATGTAGACACCAAAAAGGCACCAAAAATCTTTAAACACACCCTTGGTTGACAACTCCGCAAATCAGGACATTTCAAAAAAGAATCAATGATGAACAAAAATTAGTCACAAATACCTGAACTGTCCGGCGTCAAGCTCCTCCCCAAGGCGGACAGACGCACGCTGGAATTTCAGATAATAAACCATTAGCTATCTCTAGCCTTGGACTGTGCACAGAAGTACATTTTACGTTGAACGTTTGTCAAGATAACAATAACTTTTGATAATTTCAGAATAGAAATCTAAAAATATTTCCACAGATTACCCACTCTAAGGAAGCGCGCGTCCTAGCCGCGGCCTCCAGGCAAAAGGTTAGGGGGATTCCGATACACGACAAAGCTACTCCTGACCATACAAGAACACTCACTACGAGTACACACGAGGATTTCACTCAAAACAAAAGACAAAGGTACTCCGGGACACCGCACCCCAACTTTAAACCCACTAAGGTGATACTATATAGACAACAGCTATGCTTTAAACCAAATGGGCATACAAGAACACGAGAATAGTACTCCGGGAGTGTACAATGCATACAGATAAAGCAACACTATACTCGGCATACACTTTACCGGAGCCATGTAAAAAGTGAGAAAAAACATAGATGAACACACAAAATATACTCAATGAATGTACACAATGAAACAGACAACAGAAAAATACCACAGTAAATACGTACACCGGAGCTGGAATTTAGGGCAATGAACTATACAATAAACAAGTAAATGGAACTCCATAAATGTGAAAACCATAGAAGAAAATTGTACTCCTGTGAAAACCATCTTCACCAGAAAACTCCTGCGGTAGGCAATATATCGGATAGACAAACTTTAGAACTTTTAGAAGACGTGAAAGCGTCTTCTAAAATGTCACTACAGTTTGGGAACGAATACCAACTTAAGCTTGGTTCGATTGTGCCCGGGTGGCTCAATCGGTAGAGCGTCGGTCTAGTTAACCGAAGGTTGTGGGTTCGATCCCCACCTCGGGCCCGAATTTTTCGGGTCGGAGGTGCTGTAGTGACAATCTTAGTTTCGTTTGTTCTTTCATTATTCAAAGAATACAAATATAAATTAAACCCGTACAACAAAAAAATTAGGGCGCTCTACCGAAGCACACAATTAATGAATGTTGAACATTACTGATCACTACAGTGTTACGAAATAGCTGTTTTATATGGCGAAAGTGAAATTTATCAGTTTACTTATCGAAGAATTTTCGATGGAGAATAAACCCGCGACCGGTTAGATAGAAAAACCAAATACAAGTGTTAGGAAAACGAAAACACGAGAGCGGTCTAATATTATAAAGCATGATATAGGATAGGGAACCACCCAACCCAAAACATAAATTCTCGGAAAGAAGTAAATAGATGACGAATTTAAAAATATAGTTAGTAAAAATTTATCCCGTAGCCAAAGTTCGTAGACCCAAACCGAAAAGACCGCGGGCCAAGTTCAGGACCTCCGGACCGCGAACGCATGGCCTCGGCACCAAGCGCCCGCACGCCAGCCACGGCAACACCAATACAACCCAACAATCATCAACCCTGGCCCATATATTTCAGATATAATCTTCCGGGGCCAACCACAAAGCTCCTGAAGCAAAGACTCAATTCAAGGCAGTGAGATTTAATAGAATATTCAAATCTAACAATATCAGTACAAAAACGAGAAAACATGTAAATATATTGGATAGCAGAATCTTACGTAAAATATATACAGAATATAGGTACAAGGACAAACACTACTCGCACAATTACAGGACTCGATAAATTTAGGGTAGCATAAGTTCATGGCAACCGCACAAACCCTGTTAAGTGGCATCCGTTGACGGTTCCTATCAAAGAATAAGCGAAAAATGACTACGGAATCAATAGCGCCGGTCCGGAGTTGACCACCCACCCTTGACCTCCCAGAGGCAGGACACAGGCAGTGAGCAACTACGACACCGTCAAAACCGGCAAGTGGAAGATCAACAGTTCTATTGCCTAATAAAATGATAAAATAAATGATTGGGATAAAGAAATGACAGTGGTTAAAATTGTCGAAAAGGGAATGTTAAAATATGTCCTCAAGTTCCAGAAGGTCTTTAATTTAAAAAAAATCAGCACCAAGTTGCAACGAAAGTTTTTCATCCAGGAGAAAATTCAGATTTTTGTAAAGACATTATGAAGATTTCATTTCAATAAATTATAGATATAAGTAGTCCAGTCATAAAACATGTAATAGGCAGAACAAAAATTTGTACCATAATCCCCGCCACCTAACCGAGCAAACACAAATACCACCCAGCCGCATGGTTAATGATGAGCCGAGGGTAATTTACAATCTAAGTGGCAAGAAACTTCGGGTACTAAAATTTAAATACATATCACAAATCCAAAGCTTCCAATATAAAATCGCACTCATTGAGGTTAATAGTCTCCATGGGGGAGAGATCCCCAGTTTCGCCAAAATTACATGTTATGATATCCCAAAGTTTTCAAGAGCGGACAATTTAGAGGGGGCCCGACATCAGGGAACCTTCCAAAAAAGCATAATCTACTGGATAGCATAGTGATTCTGTAAGGCCATAATCTCTCACGGCCATGTTCAGTGAATCTGTCAAAAGCTGCTGAGTGCACAATTATAGCGAGATGAGACATATGAAAAAGTATGAGCTTAATTCCAGGAAATTTTATTAGCCCAGACAGCGTGATTCATGCAGTCAGTCGGCTTTGGAAGCAAGCAACCAGCAAGATTCCAACTGTAGAGATAAGGCTAAGTTATCTCGACACAGAATAAAAGATTGCAGATTTGGGATTGTGCGCATGTCTGAACTTAACTCATCGGAGTTCCCTGACCAACTACATGAAAATTATTAAACCGTTTGGCACGGATTGATTTAGCACAAATAAAAAGAATAGGCAAAAATAATTAGAAAGAAAGCAAAATAGAGGCACTATATAATTTGATAGTAAAACCAAGAAATATTACAAAAATGCAGAAATCTTCAACGCTGGAGTCGTCCGAGAGTTGAATACTGTAGGTAATAGACAGGCCGTAAAGATAGGAACAGCAACACCTACAATGGAACCAAGAACTCAACTGATGCACTTGGATACCTAAACTTGTGAATTTGACGTATTAGCTAACATCGGCATTGGACCATACGCCAAATATAAACCTTACTCACCAAACTTCCAATATGGTTAAAACATAACTATTTTAATTTTAATTCCGGGCTGACTAGTTTCGTGTTAAGTCAGCTGGTTTGTCCGGAAACATTTTGCACCAAAAACGCTGGACAACAATGTTCCAACCAAGTCAGCTCATTTTCGTAGAACAATTTTGTGCTTACTCCTCGCTATGTTGGTTCTACTGATTTTCGCTATAATGGTTGTACTCAGAATCTTCTGATAGACGCGCAGAAGATTTGGGAAGCTGTCCAGACCGGTTAGACCGCCGGAACCTCTCCCACCGAAAAATGTACTAAAATTTTCTGCCATTTGAAAATATATAAAGAGGAGTGGAGAAACAGAAATACATCCCCGCTGAGCTAACCGTTGAGACTCGTTGCTGAACCAAATTTCTCCCAAAGAACGACGACACAGCTGGCAACGTAAGACAAATGGAATCGGACATAACAACACATTCCAGACCGTCCTTAAGAGGGCATAACCGGAAGTAAGGAGAATGGAGCGATATTTTCTGATGAGAAAGCCGCCCAGTGCTATCCAATTCAGCACCCTAACTGGGTGGGAACCAACCTATTGCCACCATGACTATTTCCATGTCTATTGCATGACCACTGGACCCGACTGCGGGTAAAACTAGCGCGTCTGCCACCGCACCGCAATACACAAAAGTTGAATTTTGGTGACTAGTAGCCACGCAATAAAACGACTACCCCCAAAGAGTGAGCAGTAGTGTCATAACGCCGCAGCACAGCAAAATTTTAACTACTTACAATAATCCTTCCTGAATAAGCACAACAAGAGTATAAACAGTATACAGCACACCACAAAACCAGAAATGACAGTGTTCGTGGGAGTGCCAAAGGAAGGGACATCAGACATCAGACGCCAAATCGTCACGCCCAGTCGCCTCGGCCGGCCAATCAGGATCAGACGCCACGCAAACAACCAGGATCACAGGAAAAAAACGGCTGGCCAAAGCCATCACGAAAGTCAAACGCCAACGAAGGTCTCCCCAACAGATACAAACAGTCACAAAGGCCAAGGTCAGAAGAGAGAAGCCCTGCAGGACTCCAGTAGGACCAAGACTAGTCCAAACAAAGATCGAACAACCAGGCCACACCCCAAACGTGGCACTTTACCGACAGCAAACCAAGCGGGCCCACCATCCACAGACACCGGGTATATCCAGGCGAACCGTCGAAGACTGGGCCAAGGCAACCGGCACGAGCAAAGAAAACGCGCCTCCGCTGAGCCAATCAAGGGGACACTCCCACGTCACGCCCATCAAGGGCGGTCAGGGGGGTTCAAAACACAGAACAATCTAGAACACACAAGAAAAGAATAAATAGCAAACATGGAAAACATATGGCAAGATAAAAACAAAAGCAAAACAATATACATGTCACAAAACACCAGTAATTAAGCGATACCAGGTTCACGTCCCCTCCGAGCCAGCGTCAAGCGTCAAAGACTGACAGATGCTCGCTCAAATTCCAAGCAGTAAACTATTTACTATCTCCGGAAAAAAACAACTTTGGATAATATAAAAATAGAAAGCTAGGAATATTTCTACACCTGTTTGGTACAATGGGGTCGACCTATCCAACCCAACCTCAACCCGTGTCGAGGTAACATATCGGCCCAAAAGAGCAGTCACAGTCTGCCAAATTATCAATAGAATGTTATTTATAAGTTAGATAAATGGCATAAAGCAATATTAAGAGAACAGCAATTCCCTCAAAACACTGCATATAGCGAGGTGATATACCGTAGCTATAAGTTACTACGCGAAATAACTTGACAATTATTTTGTTTTTGATAATTAGGAACGTCGTACAAATACACATCGGGAAAATTGCGAAATTCGACTGAAAACAATTTTAATTTTCCCGACTAGGACGAGTTTCTTAGCATGATTTAGTTTAGCTTTCTGCTAGCCTGTTTTCGTCGTAAGCTCCTTTATGTTTCCTAAACAACATATACGTGCATGTGTTGCTGCAAATATGCCTTTATATATGCCTTGCTGCCGTTACTGTACAAAGGCGGCAGTTTGCTATAGAAAAGTGACGTAGGTGGACGGGATTTTTAAGAAAACTTTCCCGAGGGTTTTCTAACGGGAACCTGTCTACAATCTGGACGACGTTCCTTAGTTTTTATGCTGTTTTCTTTTTATTCCTTTCCTTTAATTTGTGATTTCCCAAGTTGAATAGGAGAAGAAGAATAAAGCAATATTAAGAGAATATGAATTCCCTCAGAACACTGTATCTAGCGAGGAGATATCAGCTATAAGTTACTACGCTGTAATCCCTGGACAACTATTTTGTTTTTGACAATTAGTTTTATGCTATTTTCTTTTAATTCTTATAACTTGTGATTTCCCAAGTTGAATAGGAAAAGAGTTGTTTAAATAAGATATTTCAATTGAGCAAATGCTTGAGCAGTGAAGACCAAGCTGCAAAGGCTGCATTTTAATTGAAGTTCCAACTTGCCATCTTTGATGGAATTTATCCTGGACTCGTATCTTGTATTTAGGGAATTTGTAACGTTGTTGAACACGAAACAATTCCCATATAATGGGTCCATAAATTGTTCTGTAAATATGCTAAAACAAATACGTAATCTAACGGTTTCACTTGTTAAGATTAGCTTGCAGGTAAACAATGTTTTACCAAGTTTTAACTGTTTCAGACCAGTGTTTGAGGCCGGCCTGCCTAAGCCGTCCGCTGGCCTGAGATTGTCGCTGCTTTCAATCAGACTACTTTCGGACTGCTAAAAAATTGATTTCAGCCTGACCTATTCAGTCAGTCTGAATTTACGACTTACATGTACATCAGTATATTCTTCTATAATACAACATGCGAAAATCAGTATCTTTGCAATCACAGTTGGTGCACTACAAACTGCTTCAGGCAGACCGGCCAAGTTGTTCCGCCGAGCCGGGCGGTGCAACCCCGGTCGGCCTCAAGCGCTAGTTCAGACAACGCTCTGTTGCCAATATCGATGCAAATGTTTGTCACTATGATGTATGCTGTAGTATTAGTGCAATCTGATTGTTTAAGAGCTGCCTATACGCGTCTCAATAATTATATTATTCTCAAATTATTATATCCTTCAACTTGTAAATTGGCAAAATCAGAAGGACAGCTCAATAGGAACTTTAAATTTCGCTGGTGAACAAATGTGGATTTGTCTCAGATTTTCAAAAATATCTACATTTACAAAAAGTAAACGCAGAAACGTTTTACGATCTATTGTGGTGACAAGACTAATTGTCGTATGTTAAATTCGCCAAGGCGCCATTTATCTGGTCAAGAAATCAGACAATAAACTGTGTTTTTTCAATTAGCATTACGATAATAGCGCGATCTTATCTCATATCTAATTGATGAAAAAACTGTTACTTGCCGCCACGTGAGTGGGAATAAACCAGACTAACGTTTTGCAATCTCTTGTATTTTTTATTGAACACCATGCAAACATAGTGTCAACGGTAAGTGACCGATCAGGGATTCCGTCCACGATCTTTCCAGAGAACATTGGTAAGACCACCTGAAACGCCGAATTCAGAGATAACTCATTGGTGTCTTCAGATTGAAGAGTTTCTTTCTGAAATAAATGTAGATAAATAAATAAATAAATAATAATAATATTAATAATAATAATAATAATAATAATAATAATAATATTAATAATAATAATAATAATAATAATAATAATAATAGTAATAATAAATCCTACCGGCATCAACGGCTTGTCGCTGCCATTTATCCACTATGTAAAGTGCCAAATCTCAGTTTTTGTACATGTTCAGGCTTTGGTACTATTGCAGCTTTTTCCAACTTGTTGAGAGCATACAAATGAGTACCATATCGACTGCCTTTGAGACAATTTTTAAAAATGCCGATTTTCCGGGAATTCCTGGATTTTCGGTTTTTCGGGTGGAACTTTCGCTAGGCGCATTTCCGAAAAATGACGCAACAAGCAAAGTTGCTCAGCTCGACGAGCTCTTTCATTTGAGCCCCGTATCGACAACTTTTGGGGAAATATCTCGAAATCCGGAAATTTTCCGGAAATTTCGATTTTAGTTTCGAAATCAGCGCGTTCGAATTACCCTATGACCAACTTGTAAGCAAAATCGGAAGCAAAAAAATCTTTAAGTCCAAAATCCGTGTTTTGGTGAATTCCCGGATTTTCAGTGTTTCGGCCAACACTTTCGCTAGACGCCCTTCCGGAAAATGTCGCAAGAA
Organism: Trissonchulus latispiculum; assembly: GCA_030248195.1. NCBI lineage: Eukaryota > Metazoa > Nematoda > Enoplea > Enoplida > Ironidae > Trissonchulus > Trissonchulus latispiculum. The sequence goes on from JASAND010019173.1 coordinate 7,961, forward strand.
GGAAAGTTGCTCAGCTCGACGAGCTCCTTCATTTGAGCACGATATCGACCACTTTTGGGGACATTTTTCAAACGTATTTCCCAGACCGATTCCGGGCCGAATATCTCGAAATCCGTAAATTACCCGGAAATCTTGATTTCAGTTTCGGAATCAGCGCGGTCGAATTACCCTATTACCAACTTTTGAGCTAAATCAGAGACAAAAAATGTTTCCCTTGGTCCCCCCTAACCATTTTAAAAAATTCCAGGAGCCGCCATTCCCGGAATCCGGAAGGTGACTGACTACCCACGCTGCCGGGAGCACTACACCCCATCTCCAACTTATACTGAAAATTTCAGGCCGATTGGTCCAGCCAATCTTGAGAAAAAGGGGGGACACGATTGTTTACCGATATAATAAATAAAGAAACTTAGCCATAACAAAAGGTTGTCTTTTTTTAAATGCGACAACCCAATGATAATAATAACAATAATAATAGCATAATGGTACCTAACTAGCATCAGTACCATTGATATATTCATGTTTACATTAACATATTGAATCATTCCCTTTTGCATGCTAACCGAAGCATGGAAAACGGTTTTGCGTTCATTTTGTAGCTCTTTCAAAAACCGTGACAATGTGTGGGAGCCTTTGTATTTGTCAATACTATAATAAATATGCCAAAAACAGATCAGTAATCTGTAGGAACGGAAAAGCTGAACGTACCTTTGTTACACCCATTTGCAACAAAAGCAATTGCCGAAAGGAGTTTGCAGGTTTGACTGAAAAATATAACAGCTGATGTTAAAGCTTAATGAACAAGGATTATGACAGAAGGCTAAACTATTATTTGGCTAAATCCAAAGCGCAAACTGCAGAATTTAGCCGCCGGAAATGTAATGTTAATTATGGTTAAAAGATACTTCACGAGTGTTGATGTATTCCATAGACATGTCTCCACTTGGTCGGATTAAATGCGGATTTGCAGGTCCGCTAACGAACTATAGCAAATATATTAATTTAGAGGTCCTTCTGGTTATGCAAGCACTCCTTAAACATCCACTAACGTTGATCCAACGTTAACGTTGATGTTTCGAACCGTTCCTCTCAGTATGTTCCTAGTAAGATAGTATTTGAAATCCATTGCAAAATTGCTAAGTTTACGTTTGAAAGCTTTTTTGCCTTGACTGTAACTTTGTGCGGTGGGTAAAGTAGAAGTGCTAGTACTGGTAGCTCTTGTTGTAGTAGTTCTGGCAGTAGTAGTAGTAGTAGCAGTAGTAGTAGCTGTAGTAGTTGTAGTAGTAGTAGTAGTAGTTGTTGCAGTAGTAGTAGCAGCAGAAGAAGTAGTAGTAGTGGTGGTGGCAGTAGCAGAAGTTGTAGTTGTAGTAGTAGTTGTTTTTGTGGTAGCAGTAGTAGTAGTTGTAGTAGTTGTAGTAGTTGTAATAGAAGTTCTAGTAGTAGTAGTAGTAGTAGTAGCAGTAGTAGTAGTTGTAGTAGTTGTAGTAGTAGTAGTAGTTGTAGTAGTAGTAGCAGCAGAAGAAGTAGTAGTAGTAGTTGTAGTAGTTGTAGTAGTAGTAGTAGTTGTAGTAGTAGTAGTAGCAGAAGAAGTAGTAGTAGTGGTGGTGGCAGTAGCAGAAGTTGTAGTTGTAGTAGTAGTTGTTGTTGTGGTAGTAGTAGTAGTAGTAGTAGTAGTAGTAGTAGTAGTAGTAGTAGTAGTAGTAGTAGTAGTAGTAGTAGTTGCTGTTGTTGTAGTAGTAGTAGCAGAAAAAGTAGTAGTAGTGGTGGTGGCAGTACCAGAAGTTGTAGTAGTAGTAGTAGTAGTAGTTGTAGTAGTTGTAGTAGTAGTAGTAGTTGTAGTCGTAGTAGTAGCTGAAGAAGTAGTAGTAGTGGTGGTAGTAGAAATGCCACATGTATCCTTTCCAACTGGAGCATGAGCCTTTCCCGATGGTTGTATAAGCTCAGTGTCATCGGAGGGTTTCCCTAGAGATGAATTAATGCAATTGTTAAGACCAATATTATTGTGACATTCTATCCAGCTAAAGCTTAAAAGCAATTGAAATATATTGAAATATTGAAAAGCAATTGAAATATATTTAGATGCGTTTAACTGATCGTTTGTTTGTCTGCACAGGAGAGAAGATTTTTAAGCCCGCTGATGACCGCCCTTGAAAACTGATTCTCTTTCTGTCCTAAGAATCTCAACCCAAAGAGTTGTATTCAGACATGTGCAGGAGGGGATTTTTGGGGGGAGGTGAAGGGCGGCCGAAGGCTGCCGAAACACCGGATTCTGGGGGGGGGGTGAGGGACCCCTCTGGGGGGTGAGCTCAGGTCTGGGGGGATAAACTCCCCCCAACCCCCCCCCCAAGCACACGTATGGTTGCAATCAGACATGTGCAGGAGGGCAGTTCTGGGTGGGACCAATACGGATTTTTCCGTGTTTCTTGCCCATGAAACCGAAAAAATTCGGATTCTGGGGGGTGAGGGGGTAACTCTAACATTTACTGTCAGGTTAACTCTACTTAATCCGATATCATAAACAGAATTCTTAGGAACTATAGTTGTAATGATTTAACCAGATCCCACACATTTATGTTATACCTAAAGATCCATAAAACTCCTACCAATTTTTTATATTATTGCTATCAGAAGCGCTATTACTAAACCTTTATCTGTTTTGATTGATAAAGCTTTAAGATTGGTAAACAAAGAAGGAAAAGATGTGGTGACCTAATTAAAAGTATTTATAATTGTAACATGGCTCAGTGTAACCGAACCATGCTACAACCGCGTGCGTACAATTGAATTGCACGCTACACCGTACAATTGTACAGTACAGTACAATTGTACTGCACGGTTAGCCTTCGCTGCTCTCCTTTCGGACTATGCAGCGAGGCTGCTGACAGCCAGTAGAACTGACTGCACTGATCCAGAATTTCTCCTGCTTTATATATTTTCCGCCAAGAGAAATATGCAAATTAGATTGGATAGTACATAAACGACTGAAATTTCAGAAAAGATGTCAGTCCTTCAAGACATGACATACAGAAGACAAAAAGTCTTCTATATTTTTGAGCCATGTTACAAGCCAGTTGTAGCACTGCTTGCTGTGCTCACAGAAATTTGTGAGCTCACTTGCAGGCGAAGCCCTCGTGAAGGGCACTCGTGCCCTTCACTCGGAGCTTCGCCTGCTAGTGTGCGTACAAATCTCTACAACTTACACTTGTAATCCATATTGAATCTTAAAGTCTATTAAGAAAATCAACATGTCTAATTCAGCTGGTACTATAAACACTTATGAGCTTACTACACTTTATACTAATCTTAGACATGACACTATTATAAATGCGTTAGATAAATTATTATATAATACTATGCGTAATCCTATGCACTGAACATACTTAGGAATGCGCTGGGGCTATGGCCGTACTCCAATTAGTACAATAACCTACATTACACTTATAAATCACATAAAATTCCTTCTAGATAATTTATATCTTACATGTGGCAATCTTATTTTCAAACAGACAATAGGAATGGCTATGGGAAGTAATGCTGCTCCTAACACAGCTAACTTAGTTTTGCATCAAATGGAATATAGTTATATATACAATAACCGTAATAACCATAGTAATAAAGTACTTAAAATTACTGAATTTTGTAGGTAGACGATTAGTAGGTATAAGAATATGTTAGTGGTAAGAGAATACTGCAATAAATGTTGCAATGGTAAGAGGATACCATACCTGAACGGGAGGTCAAATTTCACTGACCCTTGTGGAAGCAAATTTGGGTACCCCTTGTGAGAGCGATTTTTCTTAGGGGTACTTTTTAAAGCGATTTTTAAGCGATTTTTGCCATTTATTAAGAAAAACAGCGATTTTTTAACCAAAACGCGTTTTTTTGGGCGTTTTTTAGCTAAAAATAGTAATTTTAAGTGAAAAATTCCGGCGAAGCCGGAAAATTTTTGGAAATTTTAGTCGTAAAACCTAATTTTTGGGCAATTTTCTGACCCCTTGTGGCCGATTTTCTTACCCCTTGTGGGAGCAATTTCGTGACCCCTTGTGGGCGACTTCGCCGAGGGGGGGGGGAAATTCCCCCCCCCTTGTCCACCTGTGGAGGATACCCCAATAAATTTTGCAAGTACATCTTTAGATGTAGTATTGTCACAAATAAAGATAAACTTGGCTCCATCCTAGACGTTGTAAAACTGTATAAAAGCTTTTCTTGAAATTTAGTATGTTTCTTTTCCTTGTTGTTGTTGTTTACTGCTCTTGCTATCGTTATTATTTTTGTTTTTCGTCTTATTGCAGGTAACTTGGGCGTATGCGTACTGTAACTTGGGATTTGCCGACTGTAACCTGGGCTTTGCCCACTGTAACCTTCGGGCTTTGCTCGCCCTGCCATTTTTACATCTTTATGCTTGTTGGGGAATTTCCCTTATAAAATAGGGCGCACCGCCCAATATGATATCTCTTTAAATTTACGGTCCATCGTACGTCTTATTCTTAAATATTTTAAATATCTTAAATTTTTAAATAAGTCTTATCCTCATGCTTTTTCAAAACTTGTTAATTCTTAAATCGTACATGTTTCGCAAAAATAATTCTACGAATATATGATTTGTATGACTAGACTCATATGACACTGGTTCCTACATATGTAGGAGCTGGCCCAACCAGTACATATCTCCATTTGATATAATTATAGCAATGATAAAGTTCTGGATCTCTGTGATGATGAGCATATGAGTCCTAATCCCGGCCTGGTCGTATTGATGTCGGATTGATGATTTTAAGAGTAAATACAAATTGATGAGTCCGATTCTCTAGACAACCAATTGTTGACAGCAGTGGTGATACATTTAGGTTGTAAGTTGACATATTTTAGCCTTTTATCAGTCCCAGTTTCTAAATTATTGGGGAATAAAATTCGGGGAGACCCGCTAGTTCTCGATAGCCATCCGGATAAAAATTTTGGAAATTACTTAGCCCAGGAAATGGTCATAACCCAACTGGGCAGACTGCAATCCATCTTGGTTTCTGAGACTTCTACAGCTCCAGTTCCTCCCCACGTTTCAGCTAATGGCATTGGGGTCCCTCAATCAACAACCATTGGCTGCAGTTTGGGTGGATTGGCGGTTTCGTCTTTCCTCACGGTCCTCTGCGTCCGCATATTATTGCCCCATGTATACGACTGCTCCTACCTCGTCGTATGGTTACTATTGCGCTCCTCTGTCTCAGGTCAGGTGGGGCAACCCACTTTGGGAGTCCAAGTGGAGGGGGACTCCACGAAGTTGGGTTCAAATTCAGGGTATATTTGTTGCTCACCGTCTGCTCGTTATCCGCAAGGTCGGCGTGTTTCTCTGCATGTACAAACTCCTCCATAGGCGCAACATTTTGTTCATACAGTTAACCAACATCAGGCCCCACCTCAACAGTCGCAATGTATGTGTATTCCCTAGAATTCACAATCTGCTCGTCTTCGGCACAGCAATATTATTATGCTGCTAATGCTTATGGGAATTCAATGCACATATATAACTTACCTCAACAAGTGCCTATGGTGGGTATCCCTCTGTCCATCCAGCGGCTTAAAAGTACGTACAGCCCTCGGGTACACCAGCCAGCGGTCCAGCTGGACCATGGCGGTGGGAACCACTTCACAAGCAGGTAATATTTCTAATTTTACACTGAGTAATTCGCGTTTGGCCTCGGACCCTCCGCCTCCTCCAAATCATGGATGCGCCCCTCCCCGGTTTCTCTACATGGCAAGTGACTAAGAAAGGGGTTTCCTCTCCAAAGGGGAGCAAACGATGATTGTTCGTCACCCAAGTCTGGCAACCATGGCGGCCACGGTTACTTCTGTTGCTCTATGATCCTCACATTTTTCGTACGCACTCTTAAATTCTCCGGGACATTCTTTGATTCGACCCAGAATGCGTTTAAGTTAAAGAATGCCTATCTAAATTCGAATCGGCGAATGAAAACCCATCAGATTCCCAAAGATCAGTAGCCTATAGTTTTATATAGTAAATTGGCGGGAAAAGCCCACATTTATGTTTCTATGATAGATTCTTATGAAAACACTCTGAAGCTTTTAAAGACCCAGTTCCCTAAGCCCCGTCTGTAGTATTAACAAAATGTAGTGCTTTTGTGAATTGTACACCATGTACGTAAATATGTGTCAGAATTACAGGTGGATAGGATTGGCCAGGGGCCATTTTCTAATGTTGGTGGGTAGTTTCTTGGTAGAGCTACTTTGCACGATAGAGTTGGGCTCTTCTTTGTGAAATGTGAAGAAGGTCTTAAGCTAGTGAAGAAAGAAATATAAGACATATAAATTTCTAAGAGAATGGATCCTTCAACTCTGTGGACAACTACTTTTGAGTTGTGAATGTATATGCCTATTAAATTCCTGTAACTTTGGGAATTGTCTCATATAGCTTAGCCAACGGTTACAACATGATTTTATGTCGTCTGCGCATACATCACGTATTTTGTGTGACAAATTGAAACAGTTTTGATAGTTTCTTGAAGAAGTTACAGTATCGTTTAGAAAGTAAAGTCATGCTGTGGCTTTAACTTCCATAAATAGTTTAAGGTTTTCTCTTTACTCAAATACGCGCAAATAGGCCCCTTAGTTTTTCTATTTCCCTCTGCATCCCCATTTTGATATCTTGTCCTATGAATCGCACACGAAACACGATCGGAGCAATTATCTATGGAGTATAATCCATGTGTCTATGGTGTCCATCAATAACCTGAACTTTCGGAAAGCTGATCTCAATAAAATAGGAACATTTTTCCAAATTTTGACTGGGAGAGTTTGTTTGAACCAGGTGTAGATTTTGATTGGCTTTGGAAAATTTTCAAAACTATGTTGTACGAATGTGTTGCTCAATATGTACCAGTGTTTTCATCGGTTCACAAGTCTTGAAATAGGCGTTCTCTAATACTCTCTATACTTTGAAAGCATCAGCATGGAGTTGGCAACTATTCATATACTAGCTAATATTGCTGTCTTTTCCTGTTAGTTTGTTGGCTGGGGTAATAAATCGTAAGGCAAGCGGCCGTTTCTGGTGCACCCAGCTATCATACTATTCATTCATATTAACAGTACTCCTATTCCGTATTTCAAACCATCGTGTTTGCTTCAGTATTTACAAACTCATTCTTATGCAGAAGAACATGTTACGCGATCGAGTTCTGATCCAGCACGCAAGAGGGAAGGCTGGCGGAAGGAATAAGTTTTATTTTGGAATTGGCTTAATAATTTGGCTTAATTTTTTACCTTCTTGAGATAAGGTCAGATTGACCTTTTAAACACTTTGATATTAGCCAAATATAGGCCTAGATAAATTCAAAAGATGGCTAGAACTCTCCACAGTGTGTATAGTGTCTGATTGGTCAATAAGGGCATAGTTCACTCGATCAATTCTGTAGCAGCTTTCCAAAACACGTGATATGTACAATCTGGAGGTTAATTGCGCTCTCGATTAGGACGCATTGGCTGATCTACCTTAAAAGTGTCGTGATCACTACTGCATATATGACAAATGTACCCTTGGTTCTTCGATCAAAAATAAATTATTTTTCTAGTTTATGGTGTGTTTATCCTACATTTCCAACAAGTGTGGCTGCCAGAGACATACCACAGCCATGTTAACCATACCTGCGAGACACGGAAATATTGAGAAACGAGATCGGCGAAGTTTGCTTTCTTTTGTTATACTGGTCTCAATCATGGATTCAAGTATTAAATCACGGAGACACGCTTTACGGCTGGCATATGACAAACTGCTTCTGACGAGTAAACCTACAGGAATTAGATGAGAATTGAATTTTAACTTGGGGCAGTGGCAGGCATGACAGGAGAAAAAGTTCCTTTTGTGCCTCCTAATGCTATTTGGATGGAATTCAATTATATTTTCACAAAATCGCAAATGCTTCTCTCAATCTTATCAAAATTTTCAACTAATTTTAATTTGTTGACTAAACTTCAGGAGAAGATAACTGATTAGTTTGGCGCTAATCCCGCAAATTGAGTCATCGCCAGCCCTAACAAATGAACAACTGACTAATATCTTTAATGCCCACATTGCACGGTTGAATGTTGCACTTTTCTGTGCAGGGGTGACTTTTTCCGTGTCTGCACATCCGTAGGAATCTCATTCCATTAAATTTCCTTACAACAAATATTTTCGTTGCGGTGTGAAACGAGCAAATTACGTTGCATCTGGGTCACATAGTTATGATTTACATATCATATCATATCATATCATAAATGTTATGATAAAGAAAGTAAGCAGTTGAAATTTCCTTATTTTTGAGTTTTTGCTTCTATACTTTATTCGTGATGTCTCCCACCAGTATTTTTAGTTGATAATTTATTTGTTGTTAGCTACGGTTAATACCAAAGCACAACTTTTAACATCGGCCGTTTAGTTAATGCGAAATCCAGAACCTGGCAAGCTTACCTGTGCATTGACACAGTCGTTCTCCATTCGTCCAATACGTTGAGCATCTAAAAAGGAACATTTGACGAAATTTTGGGAAGACACTCTGTTTGATAAACACACGTGAATTTTTTCATTAGCACATATTTGCGGTTATTTTCGGTTCATAAATTAATTTAGTTTTTGTTTTTGTCTCAAGATGCTTCACATTTAGAGCGAAGTCCGTTATCTTAAAATTTGCTTTAAATCAATGCTCTTTTGATTCATAAATTCTCAGCATCTTCTTTATCAGACATGGGAACATGTGAAGACATTTTTATTGCTAGGAATACTATGGTATTTTCCTATAAACAGTAAATGTTCTGAAGCTGTTTTGTTCTCCATTCAGTACTAGTGATCGTAAGGGTAGCGATGTTTCAGTAACGGATTTTAGTTTCAGTTTCAGTTCCAGATCTCCTCCAAAAACAGTTTCAGTTTCAGTTTCAGTAGCGATCACAAAATAATTTCAGTTTCAGTTTGACTTCATTCAAAAAGCTCAAGTTCCTCCTGAAACTGAAACTGAAAATGCATAAGCTCGACGACTAAAATTAAAACTGAAACTGAAATTGTTTTGATTTGTCGACTGAAAAGGAAACTGAAATTCTGAAGAAAACAGACCTGAGAGTTAAGTAACTCAGTCGACCATTAAATCTGAAAATAGTTCCAGCTCTAGCCTTGCCTAAAAGTATTAACAATTTTCGGTAGAGACTTAGATTGAAAATAACAATTTTAGGCAAAGCTTAGCCTGAAAACTGTTATTCGGAATATTTACTGATATATATTTACTGACAGCACTTGTGGTTATACACTTCGACGTTGGGAAAATGGTTAGACACTTCTCGAAATTCGGCATCTGCCTACGTCATATACATTGAACTTAACATCTTTCCACTGTTACAGGATATTTTTACTGAGAAGTTATTGATTATATCAAGAGTGTATAATGGATAAGAGTATGACACTCATGTTGAAGTTATGTCAGGTATGCTCGGTGCGTTAACTCGGGACCCTCCCGTAACTTAGAGGGGGTCCCACTTTGCACTATCTACACGCTTTCATATAAGCGTGTGTCTGCTCGCTGATTAGCCCATTAGCTTAAGGCATTAGGCAAATTGCATATTATGAATAATTGGCAAAGCGCCTTGCCTATCATAAATAATCGGCAATTTGTTGCCAATTATATATACTAGGCAAATAAGAATATGAATATGACTAATATGAATAATCATAATAATATGAATATATATTATCAAGAGTGTATAAAGAGCACGACACTCACTCTTAAGCTATCATGTTGAAATCATGTAAGGTATGCTCGGTGCGTTAACTCGGGACCCCCTGGTAACGTAATCTACACGCTTTCATATAAGCGTGTGTCTGCTCGCTGATTGGTGCATTAGCATAAGGCATAGGTAATTTGTTAGTTATTTCAATTAATTAATTATAACTTTAGTTAGATTAATGCAATTAAAGAACTAATTCAACAACTTTGTAGCAGTTTTTTCTGCTGTTTCTAATGATATAAATATTGTTGGACAGTGCACAATACATTCCTTCGAACGTTTGTACTATAAATTAGCAAAATTTCAACAGTTTCAACAGCGCTGGTCCGTCGGTCAAGTATTGCCCATATTTGTAGTCCTAAAGCACATGTTATGCCCAGCGGAGAGCTCTCTGCGGCATCTGTGCATGAGCACAGCAACGGAAATTTAAAATTTTGAAAACCGCAACCAGACTGTTTTGAACATGGATTTCTCTCAACTCAAGCAACCGATTAGAAAACGGCATTAGACACAAATTTTTGGGACAATTGCCGAGGGCTACTTTTCATAGTTTCGCGTTTTGTCTTTCCGTTCGAGAGAAATAAGCATTCGAACTTAAAAATTTTGGCGAAAATCGGGCAAAATGTACATTTTCTCAAAATCTTGAGCTTATCACTAAAAAATTTCAGAAAAAATAGCTCTCGGGAAGCCTGAACTTGAAGCTTGTGTTTAATCCCTGTCCTCAGACCTGGAGCTCACCTTCTACCCCAATTGGGTTCGCTCACCCCTCCTCACCTGAATCGTAATTTTTCTGCATTTTTGGGCAAAAATTTGGCGTTGTAGGTCCATGCGGGTGGCGGTTAACTAATATCTTATTACGTGAGCCAAATGAGTCCAAATTTCCTTAGCTTTTGAAACCAAGTATCTGCTTCAAATTGCGTGAAAATTACGTGATTTCGTTAATCCTTAGTCATTGTACATGGTTGCTCTCGATCCAGTGTTTGGAAATCCTAGTTTGCTTTCTCCAACTATGGATGAGAGAGAAAGCTTCAATAAACTCAAAACAGCTGTAAGTACATCCTGAGTTATCAAGTGTTTTTTCATATTAGTAACTGCCCACAGTGTGGCGTCGGCAGAACACTTATTTTCTATACTACTAACAGCCACGAGAAAAGACTCACAGAATGTCAAAACTCAGAATGCTTGATTGCGCATTTTTAGGCAATTTAGGTAATTAGGCAATTTTCAGGTAATTGTTGAGAGACAAGTGCGCAGTATTTCGAGACTGTGGTCAATTAGGTAATGGAGTCACTCCATTTCTATTATTTATTGAAATAAAATAAATTTGCCCTAACGATTAAAAGCTACTACACGAAGTGTTAGCAGCTGTAAAATGCTTGTTGTTGTCAAGCTTTTCTTTTAACGTTGTTTCTGCTTGTCTGTCACGATTACTTTAATCTCTGAAATAGGCGCTCAGTACTCAATAATGCCCAACGTTCTTTTTTTGCACTTATCAAGAATGCAACCGATAAAAGGAAGAACCAGAGATATTGTGAAAAAAAATTGTTGTGTTTATTGCGTTAAAGTTTCCAACCAAACACCTAAGCCATGGTTGTTTAAAGTTTCTTGTGGTGTGATCTCTGTATTTATTCAGAATATATGCTTGCTTATGCACTTCGTTGGCCAGCTGATGATTATTCAAAGATAATAACCGTCTGAAGTTCCTTGCGATTAATCAAAGTGACTAATTAAACGTAGTACCTAAGAAAGTTGTACTCTTAACTGGTAGAACTACTGAACGGTACTATACATAATCTAACTCTTAATGCTTCCGTGCACTGCAATATCTTTGTGGTTAGTACTTAGCAAACGAGATGAGTAGTGATATGGTCATATGTACAGGTCTTGCAGTAAACACTATGAAATCATTGGGCTGACCTTATTAACATCAACAAAATGCATACAACATGTGTTTGATTTTGTCAAAGGTACAATTTGAAAGTGATTCAAGATTGACTTGTTACTCAAACGGTTTCTCAATGCTTTGATTGTGTACTGTACAGCTTATGTATCGGTATATAGCCAACACAACTTTACATTCTTCATTTTCAAAAGCGCACGTCGTTATTAAAGAACATTCTGCATTTGCTACGGGTCTATTTTAACTGCTTAAACAATACATACTAATTTCAATAAGCTGTTACAGGCTCTTCAGCTTATACTTTTTGATTATTCAAAACAGAGATATTTTCTTACTTCAGACGACGCGTAATTTCCAGTTTGCAAACTCCATCATCTAATTGTCTGACCGGGCAGCCATAGTTTATACAGGAATTTTCATAACAGGCACAAGGACTCCCAGCCACAGAGAATAGTCGGTTCAAAACGTCCACATGGAACTGATCATCATAATAGTTTGAATAATCATCAAATGTGCAGGTCATGTCGTGTCTTTCACAAGCGTCACTGCACGTTTCATACTCTTGCGATGTAACATACAGGAAGCCTTTGTATTCAATTGCAATACTGTGATCAGTTGCGCGGCTTTTGCGAACAGCTAAAACATTATCTCATCTAAACCACTCTTTGGGCCAATCAAGTTGTTTCTGCTGTGGTGACTAACCTTATCCTTCCCTCACAGATTGAATTAACCACAATACGGGCAGACAACGTATTATAAGTTCAGTTTGGATAAAATATGACAGCATATCCGGCTAGCCACATTTCTATGTACTGTCTTATTAATATGCTATCAGCCTGCATGTTACATACTCGATACGGCTTTCAGCCCAGATTCTCTTTGTTTTTCAAGCTGAGTCTTTGAACCAGACAAAATAACCCTCATCACCATTTTCATTAATGTTCTAAATTATGTTTTGTTTCCTATGTGACTGAATTTGTGTATCATAGTGATTATATGTGTGGGTAATGTGTTTACCGGCTATCCGTAATGCTGCGGTATCACGCATAAAAAGTTTACCAACGGTCAGCGCCAACACCATCTTGATGTGTGAAGTCGGTTCCGCGTTGGTATTCTTCGAAGGCACCCTATTCTGAGAATATAAACATCTGGGTTTGTTTCACTTTCCTTTCCGTTGTATCAAAATATCTGTTCTATTCTATCAATATACAACAACATTTCAAATTTTGAGAGAACAGAAAGAAATTGCATTTGTGTTTGTGATATGGCAAATATGGTTTGTCTTAACACTTACGATCAGTACTGTTTGCACCATGTTTGCGATCGCCAAACTGTGAGCTCCGCGTCTGCTTTATTTCTTCGTAAGCCAATAGCTAAATAAAAACAACTATTATGACTTGATTAATTACACGAGATAAATAGCATTGTTCCAATCAATCGTTCTTTCGGACTATATATATAGATTTCCAGGGGCGTTTTCACGAATGGGTTAAACGAGTTGAAATTAACTCGATCCTTTTCGCGAATGAGTTAAAAGAGTTAAATTTAATTTGAGACGAGCAGAGTTAAAATTTTTAACCCTTTGGTCATTCGCGAAAAGAGGTAAGAATTAACTCTTTTAACTCTACTCTTTTCGTGAATGACACGTAGAGTTAAAAAAACGGCAGGGTTAAATTTAACTCTACCCTTTTCATGAATGGGTTAAATTTTACTCTTTTAACTTGCTCACGCCATTTTAGATTGAATTTTAACCCGCGTCTCAGCACGCGGGTTAAACGAGTTAAAATCTAGTATGCTTTATATTATTATTGCCACGTTTTGAGAGCTCAATAAAGCTTCAGATAGGACAAGATAATCCGATGCATGCTTGATAAGCAATGAAAGCGCAACACATAATTTCATTGGATGGTTCAACATCAACATTCCTTAAGGTTTTGTTATGCTGCTGATATTTTTAACTAAAGCAATGAAATACTTAATAAAATCAAAATCGATGGGAAGTTAATGTTTTAAACATGCTGCATTATTATAAATTATAAATTTAATCAAACTAAACTAATTTATAATAATTGAAACTAAGTATAAGTTATTCTTTCTACACTATTTGACAGCACGTCATCAATGCAAGTTTGAAGTATGTATGAGAGTTCTAGGTCAGTGTCGTGGATTTCGTCCAGGGGTCAAATTTCCTTTAAATTTCCTTAAATTTTTTCCTTCTTTTCTCGCTTCCTTGAGACTTTATGTATTTAGGATGGGTGGTGCTCGCTAGCTCGTTCTATATTATGTAGTATGTTATTTGTTCGTTATCGGGTTCCTTTCTATTTTTCTAATTGGTGTTTGTTTCCATCTTTTCTATCTAACGTGTCGCGAGTTTACTTTTGTCTAAAATTTTTTCTTTGCATTTTCATGACTGCCATTTTGTTGCCTTATCTCCGTGCCATGTCATTTTGTACAGCTATTTTTGCTTTATATATGCTTTATTTTGTATTTGTTTTAAAAAGTGGCATTGTTTTGATTCTATTTTTGTGATTCGATTGGGGTTTATTGTTCTCCCGAGTTGCTGGCAACCAACTCCGGAGCTGTTCAACATCGTGTTAGTTCTTCCCAGAGCTCAATTTCTGGTTTCTACTTTCCTTTTTGAATACTCGAGAAAGCTATATGGTTGCTTTCATTTTGATTTTTTTTCCAACACAGTCGGCTCCGGTTGAAAATCTTGCTCCGGTCTTGATCCAAATGTATTCATTTGTCATCTTACTCCAGAGCTTAATTTCTGCTTCCTTTTCTCGGTAAAATCACTCAGGAGCTGGTTTTTCTGTTTCTCTATGATGTTTTCTACCTAAAAACGTTGTCGGGGGTAGTGGCTCGGTCGTCTGCTTTTTGGTCGGGATGTCTCTTTTGTCTCGGGGGGGTCCCCGCCTTCTTTCTGTGTATAGTGGGTAGTCCGTGGTATGTGTTTATTGGAGAGTTCGGAGTATTTTTAGCAGTGTTTCGAAGCACCCGTGTGTAGTAGTATGTTGGGGCCCGAGTAATATCCCCGGTGTCCGCGGCCTGAGGGATACGAAAATTTTTAGTTTTTTGCCCTTATGCGTTTTATCTTTACTAGTAGGTAGGGTACGTAGGCTAGTTGCGTTTTAGTACTAACCCTTGAGAACGTGGCCGCGGCGAGGTCGCGCGTTTCAAAAGAGGGAGTAGTCTGTGGAATTAGTTCAGTCGGTCTTGAAATTTGTCTCAAAATTACTAAAATGTGATGTTAACTTTATGAACAATCAACGTAAATTTGTACTCTTCTGTGCGGTCCAAGGCCGAACTAGCTGTTGTCACTCTCTTTCAAATTCGAGCGCGCAAAGTCAGTCTAGTTTGAAGTTTGAAGTTGAACGCTGGGGTTAGTCGGTCCCTTTGAAGTTTCTTCACGCTCCGCT
>JASAND010019175.1:0-21267 GCA_030248195.1 Trissonchulus latispiculum
TTCAACTTCGGATCATTTTGAAATTTTCGGGACCTTTGCACCTTTTTTAGTAAATGTTAATTTTAGTCAAGGTAAATTAAGTAAATTTAGAAAAGCTGATATACAAGGAATAACTAAACTATCTAAGTTCGGCAGACTGTAATATAGTGCTATTAAATTCTGATAGTGTCAATGGAAAATGTTTACTTTTTAAAGATGTGGTACATCATGCAATTAGTCAATATGCGCCCTTATGTGATTTAGCAAACCGAAACTATAAATGGTCAGTAACAACTTTGAAATCACATAAGCATCAATTGCAGTTGCATAGATTGTATAAAAAACATCCGAATTTAAAAAAAATAAACGTCGGTGGTTATCAACAGCACGTTATTCCAGATCTCTTAAACAACAAGAAATTTATAAACGTGAACTTTTTATTTTGACATCTAAAAACGAAACAAAGTTTGGAATTACATAAAATCGCGTTTATCACCGAATTCTCAAATTCCTGTAATTAAAACAGCAACTAATGATATGCTGTCTACTGATTTGGAGAGAGCAGAAGCTTTTAATGACTTCTTCGTTTCTGTATTTACAGCTAAAAGATCGGATGACTTTAGATTCCCTCAATGAACTGGTACTAATTCAGATAATGTTTTGTTCACAGAAGACATTGTCAAAAAGCATCTAGCGAAATTGAAACCCAAGTACTGTAGTGGACCAATGGTTTTTACACGTTTTTGCACAAAATCTAGCATTACCACTTTCGATATTTTTTGATCACTCCTTCAACTCTGGTAGACTGCCAGAGGAATGGAAAATGGCCAAAATTATACCTATTTATAAAAAAAGGCTCTAAACACGATGTTAGTAACTATAAACCTATCAGTCTTTTATGTGCAACCCCTAAGGTAATGGAATCTGTTATAGACGAAGTATTTATTGGTTATCTAGAAGCTAATATACTGCTATCTTTGAACCAGCACGGATTTATAGCTGGCAGGTCCACAGTGACTCAGCTACTGCTGACACTCAATGATTGGACTAAAGCTTTAAATAATAAGCAACTTATTGATGTGCTATATTTGGATATGGCAAAAGTTTTTGACTCCGTGTCCCACTCTAAGCTTATTGCAAAACTACGGGGCTATGGTATCTCTGGAAAGTTTATTGCGGTGGATTGAAAATTATTTGAGTGATCGAAAGCAGTTTGTGCAAATTGAAAATACTAGATCTGCAATTAAATCTGTAACTTCAGGGGTTCCCCAGGGCAGTATTTTGGGTCCTCACTTTTTCATCATATTTATGAATGACATAGAAGACTGCTTAGCACACATGCAAGCGAAGATTTTTGCAGATGATACAAAATTTTATTTAACATATACTAATGTTTTTGGTCCTCTGAGCCTCCAGTCGGATATTGATAATATTGCGTATGGGCTAATGCAAATGACCTAAAAATAGCTTTTGAAAAATGTAATTTGCTCCACTTGGGCCATAAAAATGCTAAATGGCAGTACCATTTTTCAGGCAAAGTGGTAAACTCAGTTAGTGAAACTAAGGATCTGGGGGTAACTGTTTCTGCAAATTTAAAGTTTTCTGCACATGTAAATAAAATTGCGAAAAGTGGTTTTCAATTAGTTAATTTAATCTAATTTCAGAAATACAAAAATACAGAAATTTTCGTTCTCGGTCGGTAGATTTGTTGGTAAGACTGTATTTGGTGTATGTGAGATCTAAACTGGAGTATGCCAGTGAAATCTGGAGCCCTTTTCTGCAAAAAGACATAGAAATGTTGGAAAGCGTCCAAAGACTGTTCGCTAGACGACTGCCAGGTTTCTCAAATATTTCCTACCCTGAGCGACTCGAAAAACTTCAACTTCCTACTTTAGAAACGAGACGAATACGTAAAGATCTGATTATGGCTTTTAAAATAATTAAGGGAACAACAAGTTTAAATTCGAACGAATTTTTTTACTTATAATAATGATAACGCAACGAGAGGACACTGTTATAAATTGAGGCCAAGTCATGCTAACTTAGAAATTAGAAAACACTTTTTTAGTGAAAGAATAGTCAAATATTGGAACAGTTTACCAGAAGAAATTGTTACTAGTTCGTCTATTTCGCTGTTTAAGAACCGTATCGCGAATTTAAACTTTAGTACTGGTCCTGGTGGCCGGGCAATAGTAGTTGAGAATAGGCCCAGCCCGGTCACCGTTGGCCAAAACTTGTGAAATGTGGTAAATTTGTGTTATATTTGGTAAACTTTATGCTCTTGTTATGAACGTTACTAGAAATGTATTAATTTTTTGCAATATATATTGTTTTTTTGGCTAGCAATAAATCGCATCATCATCATCATCAACATTGCTCTAACTTTTAAACTACTGATTTAGAAAGTTTCAATATTTTGTACTCATTTTGCAGTTAGAGGATTTGATGGGGCCCCCAAACTATTGACCTCTACATTTGACTTTTCCACTTCTCTTTAATAACGCCCAACGTCAAGCCTTTTTTCGAAATCCAAAATTAATTTCATTGTATTCATTAGAAAGGAGAAATGTTAAGCTTCATTTTGATGTAAAGATGACTTAATTCCAAGTAATGAATGAGTAATCATGGGTCAAAGTTGATGTGTCTAAAAGGAATCACCACCTTAACCATTGAAGTTAATCTACATAAAGCATATATTTTGAGAAACCTCAAGAGGAGGAGAATCCGGTAAGACCATCACGGTAACCGGATACCAAATCGATAAAAACGCTTCAGATTCGGAAAGAGAATGCTAATTAATTCATGCTGTAGTATATTGGTCCTTGGCCCAAAAGATTTCCGAAAATCCGGCCACAGCCGGTCCATGTCCGGGAACGAGATGTCTAGATCACAAAAACTGTACAGCAAGATGGGTGGGTCGTACACTTTCGCTGATTGAATTTTCGGATTCAGATGGTCGAAATTAGTCTGTATGCAAAATTTTGTCCAATTCGGACCAATATGTGATTTATGGTGGTATCAGGTATAGGATCGGATCGGTATCGGTTCAAAAAAACCCGAAAATTGGTTGAAAAAGCGGCTGGCTGGTCCGTTAGGGTGAGATTAATGAGAAATACAAAATATTACCCCCAACAGACCACTTTTCTGATGAATATCGCATGTTGAAATTTCGCGAAATTTTGTGAAACTGGTTAACATGTAAAGCAGGAATTCCCCCCCCACGGCGAAGTCGTCCACAAGGGGTCGTGAAATTGTTCCCACAAGGGGTAAGAAAATTGGCCACAAGTGGTAAGAAAATTACCCAAAAAATAGGTTTTACGACTAGAACTTCCAAAATTTTCCGGCTTATTTTTTGCGAACACAATGTCCGAAAAACGTGTGTTGGCTAAAACAATCGCTGTTTTTTGTTAAAAATGGCAAAAATCGCTTAAAAATCGCTTTCAAAAGTATCCCTAAGAAAAATTTCACTCACAAGGGGTACCCAAATTTGCTTCCACAAGGGTCAGTGAAATTTGACATCCCGTTCAGGTATGATGCAAAGGCAACCAATGGTTGATATTTCTGAATTAAAAAATGAATTCTCACGAAATGAAAAACTATATTGAACAAACAGAAGGCCTCCGGGGGCCTTTTACTAGAAACGAAGTTTTAAGTGCCAACTTTGGCACAATTTTTAATAAAAATTGACTTTATTATTTTTGGCTGCGCCCTTGGCCCCTTTCTGTCGTTTTTGACTTGCAATTTTGACCGAAAACAAGGGACGTAGCTCATTAATACTGGCAAGAGTTTATAATACCAAGAGTAAGACACTCAGCTCTTCCCAATAGAATAAGCTTGCAAGATGCTCGAAAGTCGAAACGTTAAGGCCGAAATCTCGGAGGGGCTTCTCAGCGTGTAAGCATACTACGCTGACATTTTTTAAAAACGGGCTTTTTCGACAAATTAAATACAATAACTTGAGCTAAAAAAATTGTACAGCAATAATTCTTATATGATTATGTTGCGTAGAACGAGATCTTTTTAACGATATAAAAATTATATAGTTCGGTTTAGGCAATTCCTCATAAATTCAGCAATAACGTAAGGCATTTCTAAGAAATGATGAAATTCTCAGAATTTTCGTGGCAAGGATGCTTTATTGCCGGTTTTGTTAGAGATTACCTAAACCGAACTATATAATTTTTATATCGTTAAAAAGATCTCGTTCTACGCAACATAATGATGTAAAGATTATTGCTGTACGATTTTCCTAGCTTAAGTTATAGTATTTAATTTGTCGAAAAGGCCCGTGTTTAAAAAATGTCAGCGTTGTATGCTTACACGCTGAGAAGCCCCCCCGAGATTTCGGCCTTAATGTTTCGAGCATCTTGCAAGCTTATTCTATTGGGAAGAGCTGAGTGTCTTACTCTTGGTATTATAAACTCTTGATACTGGTAACATTGCTCTTCATTGCTGGAACTCTGAGTCCTCAGTTAACCTACGGTAGGAGGGCAATTGTTGCTTACGTGCATATAAAATCCTACGTATTTTTCCATGAAACAAAAACTAAATAATAATAATCTACGTAATTAACTACCAATATCCAACTAAATTTCCATTTACTTTACATTGACATTTTCAGTTTTATTTTTAGTTTTACATTACACATCGCTCAAGTTCCAAGCGGACAACCCTTACAGGCAAACGGACAACAGCAATACAGCAAAATAGCAAAGGTATGAATCCACCCTGGAAACGGACAAAAGAACAAACGGACAAGCAACAAAACAGCAAAACAGCAAAATAGCAAAACAACAGAAGTATGAATGAATTTTCAGACAGAACAAACAGACAAACGGACAATAGAAACGGACAAACGGATACAACTACGAACCGGGCTTTATTTAGTATAATTTTTGTTATACTTATAGTTTTATAAGTGATTGATTCTTTGGCACCAGTGTCTGTTTTGGATTACTCTCAGTTACAAAAAATGGCAGCACGTCGCCGTCTTTCTAGTTCTAACAGTTTTGATTCTCCTACCAGCCCTCATTGCTCCGGAAACTGGAAACGTCAGTCATGTTTTGTCTTTGGGTCTGGTCAACGTAGTACTACCTGAAGATACGCCATGCCATCTTGGTCCCAATCAATTTAACTTTAGTACCAAGCTTCCCCTTTCTTAGTCTTTGTCTGAGGATTCTCTTCCTCAGTTTCGAGTGCTTGTCTGAGAGCATATCTGTTCCGCATACAGCAAATTCTTCACCGACTGTACTTCTACTGTTGCTGCCTCGTACAGAGGCCTGCCGTTTCCTCCAGGACCTCATGGCACCTCCAGGGTCCAGTTCACATCAGGAGAACGGTCTAGCTATCTATCTATCTATTCTGGTGGCGGGCGAATAAGCCCATATAGGGAGCCATCAATCGAAATCCAGCACACGTCTTCGCCGCGGGCAACCCAAATAGCATGGATTAGTGTTTGAGGCCGGCCGGGGTTTCACCGGCCGGCTGCCGGCCGACCGCCGGCCGGAGGATCGCCGGCCGGCCCGGCCGAACCCATCGGCCGGCGGCCGGTAAGAAAGAAAACCGGTCGGCCGGCCGGCAGGCTACCGGCCTGGAGCAGTTTGCAGTGCAGTTGTTATAACTGCTAAGATAATTTATTTTCGGATATTATCTTAGAAAAATAGCACAGCATAGCATAAAAAATTAGCAAAACTAGATTTGGAGTCCATTTTAAATGTAGTTGCCCTATTTTGTAAATTTCTGATTGGTGATTTGTATCCTAGCCGGCGGCCGGCCGGCCTCAAACACTAGCATGGATTAGTGCACTGAGTTCATGACCAATGAACGGACTATTAGTGTTGCTATTATCATGGACTCCTGCCCGGTTTCCTTGACGATTCGATATCCACGAATTCATCATGAAACGTTTATTCATTCACATATCCAGGGCCCTACAATTTTTTGCATTCACGTCTCTGTGGTGACTGGATACAACGACACAGGGGGAACAGGTTGCTCTTGCTATCCTGCTGTATCCTACAGCCTGTATCTCTGCTTCAGGTAGTCTCTGAAACCTACCTTCGGCGGTCACGTGATTCTCCGGGGCCGCATCACAAGCAGTACAGGATTGAGGTATCATTGTATATCAGGCGTTACGGTTAATTGCTCTCTGTGACCCAATCTTCAGGGAAGCCCTGCTACAACTGGACGTTGATGCCTCCTAATTTGTTCCCGGGATGCAATCTGGTGAGAAACGCACTTGCTATCCCACGAGTGAATATGGCAGGTTTGTGCCAATTCTTGCCTTCGGGCGTAGTGAACTCTACCCACTACAAATGCATTGTCATCCTGCTTGGCAGAGCCTGTTATGAAACTGAAGGAATTGAATGGTTGACACGATTCACATAACTTCCAACTGCCAGCTGCTCCATGTCTCCCTTCATTTCTCCGCTTTCTGGTGTAATAGGGAGACGTTGCGTCTGTCCCTTGTGTGAGTTGAGTATATAATTTTAGTGAATTTGTTTTAATGTAAAATTTTAATGAGAATGGTATTTTTAGTGAGAAATGTGTGTTGTGTAAAATTGTGTGAAATTGTATTGAAATTGATGTGAAATTGGTTGTTTTCTACCTTAAAATGTGTTATGTTTTATTCAGCCCACTTAGTTGCTAGGTGGCGCTGCTTGTCTTTTGAGAAGTCTCTGGTGCGCTCAGAGCATCTCGTCTGAAAAGGGGGTCTCAAAAGTAACCAATCAAAATTCACCAGGCGTCTCTCTCAGCACCTCTCTTAAATACCAGTCAGTCTTATCTTTTGTGTCTCTCTCGTGTTTAAATATACTTCCCTGTCCCCGCTTATTTTACTGTGCGCCCATTTTCAATAATTTGGAGTTTCACTGCGGGTACTTGTAAGTTTGTGTGGTTTTTCTTTTATTATTTCTACTCCAAGGCGACCTTGTGAGTACTACAAATTTATTATTGCCTTGTCTATTATTGTGTGCTAATAAATTTTATAACTTGTTTTCTTTTAGGAAAAGTTTTCAAATGTTGTGCTTCGCTCTGTTGTCAGCCGCGACGGCTAAGGGAATTATTTTAGAGACACTGCTTAGAAGTGGGCTTATATATGTTGGGAGTTGATTCTGTATTGTGATTTGCTTTATATTTGTGAGAGTGTTTATTTCTGTTCAGTCTAAATTTAAATTGTCCCTAAATCTTATTATTGTTTGAATTTTCTGTATTTTTACCATGAATGTTATTCTGTCAAAATTTCCTATACTTTCCTGTAATATTTCGGGAGTCGCTCCCTTTGTTCCTTTAGCCTGGATTAAATGCGGTCTCAGTTACTGAGCCGTTAGTGTGTTCTTAGCTTAGGTCTTATTAGACTTGTATATTCGGTAGGTAGTGTTCTGTTCTGAGTTATTTCCAGACCTAGGTAGTTTAATTATTCACTGAATGCGTATTTAATTTACTCAAAGTTCCTTCTGTGATCGGTAGCTAGGCATTTATTCGTCCATTTAGAAAGCTTTATTTAGTCTTCAGCTAGGTTTAAATATTCTTCGCGAGATCCTGCCCAGATCGACTGGAACATAAGTCTCCTTCAGGTTCGTCGTTTCCATACGCGCACAGTTTCCACCCGTAAAGTTTGGTTAGCTGTACACTTCCAACTTTACATTAGGCTGCCAGTCTTCGACCTTTTTCTTTTCTTTTCCACAGTTCTGTTCTAATTTTAATTTTTGCATTGTGCTTTTGCCCTTTTGTCGCAGTAGTATTGTCATTTGTTTTTCTTTTTGCTTCTCGGACTTGATCTCCTAGTATTTTTCTTGTGTAATTAATTAAGTTGTTCTTTTAAGCGTTTTGTTTTAACCCGAGTTTTTATTTTACTTCATAAGCAATTGTACGTGTCTAATTTTCGGTTCTACGTTTTGCGTAACTTTTCTTAGAAAATTGTATGAATGTCTGTACAACATTCACCGGTGAAAAGGACTAAGGCTTCTACCAAACCGGCCGATGCGGCCACTTCGAGCAACGCGATGGACAACCGGCCCTTGAACCCAGATGGCTTTGGGCGGTTGTTGTTTAGCCAACCGGCCTTGAGCAAGCATTCTTCTACTCAATCCTCGGCAAGCCAGGCATCTGCTGGTCCGGCCTCTACGGGTGCTGCGCCTAGTAGACCGTTCCTGCGATCGGATTCGGCCAAAAATAAAGCCTCCCAAAAGTAGGAACCGCAGGAAGAACTTACGGATCAGGGTAGGATGACCAACGAGAAGACGATGTTTCGCATAAGACCGATGAATTCTTATCACCTACTGATCAGGGTGAGTTCATTGAAGACGAATGGGATGAGCAAGCGAGCGTTAGAGATCAATTAGAATTCCTGCGCCTCAAGCTGGCCCGGATTGATTCTACTCTCCAGAACAGAGAGACCAACAAGGAGCCACTAGCAGAACCAGGTATTTCTGACGTCTCGGATTTAAGAGCTTTTATTAATCAATTGGAATTGAATTTATTTCGACAGCGACCAAGATTAGGATCGGATAGCTCTCTTGTACGCAGACAATTAGAAGCTATGCCATTCCCTCCGTTTACCCGCTCTAAGCCGCGACGGCAAGAGGGGATATGACGTTCGCGACAACCGGGGTTAGCAGGCCCTATTGAACCAGTGGTTTCAGGCCCACGTTTCCGCTCTACAGCACATATCGATCTCACACGATCAAAGCGTCCGAAACGGGCTAGCAGTAGTCAACGGCCGGACGGTGATGACCCTGAACCGGAACCGGATAGGAAACCGAAAGTGCGTGGGCTAATGGACGCTTGGGTGGGCCCGCTACGGGACCAACCCACTGTGCCTGTTAGGCACCGGTCTCAGGCGCCGGACACTGCTGGCCTCTTCCGAGTACGGGGCCTGACTGAACAGGAATATAGCGTGATCAGAGGCCTGCTTACAGCATGGATAGCAGAGATCCCAAGAGAAACAAGGGAGGCACTCGAGCAGAATTTTCCTCGAGTTTGTATGGAGCTATTGCGTATGTGGTCCAATCCCAGCGTAGATCCAGATGAAGGGGCTCCCCCGTTTCAAATGGGACAGTCTCAGCCGGCCCGACCGTCGAGCTCAGAGCCAGTCCGTAGCCGTAGAGGGAGCCAACAGAGGGTCCCACCACTCGTAGATTTGGATTCATCTGACGATCAGGTGAGAGAATCGCCGGTGGCGCAACCCCGTCGGCGCCGAGACGATACGCGGCAGTCCAGTACCCCATCACGGGGCTATCCGTCTCCATCACCAGTGCGTAAAACGTCTAGTCCTAGACACTACTCACGCAATCGGGATTATCCTGACTCTCGTAGAGAGCGGTCGCAACGACCACGTCCTTCGGAACATCGAGAACCATCATCATATGAGAGCTTTAAACATCTGGGAGAATACCTTAAGGGCTTTAAGGTTAAACCTTTTCAAGGTTCGCAGAGTAGCATCAAGTTTACTAGCTGGTTGGCGAACTTCGAAACAACAGTAAAGGTTCATGACGTACCTGCAAGCATGAAGTATAGAATCTTGTGGACCTTACTCGATGACAAGGTTAAAGAGTCTATGACTCCGTGCCCACCTGACACCTTCAAGGACCTAGTGACTAGGATCCGGCAATTGTATGAACCTCTGCCCGTTACTACGGAACAGTACGCAGAGCAATTCTATAGCCGGATGCAGGAGCCTCAGGAAAAACCACACGATTTTATGGCAGCGTTGCGCTTGCTAGCGGTACAAGCCTTTCCTTTCGAACCTGGGTTCGACCGGGAAAAGACAGTGGTTGCTCAGTTTAAAACAGGCCTGAAATCAGACTTGCGATCCCGAATGTCTGCCCCGCTGGCTGACATTCAATTCTGGCCTCATATGCGGGAGAACAATTTGATAACTCGGGCTCTACATATTGTGGAGTCGGTGCAGGTTGAATTGGACAAAGAACAGGCTGCTACGGTCTTTAGCGCCCAAAGCCAGGGCCCGCAATGCTATAATGCTATATAGGGGAGACCCCAGCAGAACCAGCAGCGGCCACAACAGCAGAGCCTGAATCAGAATCAGAACCGTAACCAGGGTTATCAACGTAACGACGAACGGCCACCACCACGTCAGCCTATGGGCAGGTGTTGGTACTGTGGTTTGGCCGGCCATAGGCAACAACAGTGCCCAGACTACCTGCAATCCCTGAACCAGAACGATCAGGGTCAGAACCAAGCACGGGGTAATACCCGTACGCAGTACCGGTACAGAGGACAGGAGGGTAACCCCCCTGCCCGGAGCCACTATGATCAAGACCAGCGGAACCAAGGGCAGAGGAATCAGGACCAGCGTAACCAACAGGATCCACAACGACAACAAGGTCAACAGGATCAGAGGAATCAACGACAACAACCGGTAAGACACCGCTCTATTAGCAGGGGTTATGCAGCCCCCGTCAGCACGAAGGTTTCCCGGAACCGGGAAACGAGAATGCGGGGCGCGGGCAGTAAACCTGGACCCGTGTCCCGCACCGACAAAACCGTCTGGTGAAATGGTTTGTGCGGTGCAAGCCTTTGTTAGTACAAATGGAGGCTTCCCAGATGGGGGCGATGTTGTCTACGATGGCGAAGGTAATCTTCGGCCATACAAATATTGGAACCGATGGCGCAAAGAAGTGAAACCTTTTGGTGATGGAGGAGCTTCCCAACGTAATGTCCCATATAATAGGCGGTGGAAGCGAGCACCAGGTACCGAATGGAGTATGCTCTCTACAGAGCGTAAAGCCATGAAGTGGCAGGAAAATACTGCGGTCATGGCGGCGCAGACTCGTGCTAGGCAGGCAACCTGGCACGGGCCCAACCCACAGGCAATGAAGACATGTACCTCGAAAGAAGTCCAAACAGACCCTATTGAGGTTATTAGACCATTACAACAATGGACGTCAACTCGAACAGAGAACCAATCGAGAGCTGGGGCTAATTGCAAAAGCCCTGAGGAAAACTAGGCCCCTGTAATTGGGGAGCAAGATAAAAGCCCTGGGGAAAACCAACCCACAGGTACTGGGCTTCCAGCAGTAAGCACTGGGGGAACCCCAATGTCTGAAACGAACGTCACCACCCAGGTGGTGCCGGAAACGCCCATTCCTACGAAGAAGCCGCCCAGTATCGTAGTTACTGGATCTTCTCCAACCAAAAGGCCGAGTTCCTTGAAACCATGGTCAACAGCAAATAATCCTAGCCGGAGAGAGCTAACGGAAACCGACGTCTCGGACGATGAATCTAGTAACTCGGGACTAACTCTAGCGCCAGTCGAAGTTCATAGGACTGGAGCAACTGTAACACCTTTGAAATTGCGCAAGGATACTCAAGGCGAATGGGAACAGGTAGAAAAAGGGACGAAACATCCGAAAATGTCGGAGCAATCCGGTATACCTACCCGTAACAGGTTCGCCCTGTTAGAAACCCAGGAGTATGCAAACCGAGAGGGTTGGGCAGCGGTTAATCAAGCTGTCCAACAAGCGCACGTGGTGGCTCAATCTATCGGTGAACAGATTCAACAGTTGGCGGTTAACGTAACATCCGTAACGGATCAGGTACGCCAACCTACCCAGAGTTTTGAACAACTTTTGGCTGAATTTGTACAGAAGGATTACGAACGTACCATAGAGCTTCAACAAAAAGGAACTTTTCGCGAACTAGACCAACCAATGTGGTCGGAGGACCCGCCTCAACCCCGGAAGGGAAGACGGAGAGTCCAATTGAATGACCCGAACGAGATCATTGTCCTAGACAGTACACCAATTGATGATGAACCCGTGGCCGCGCAGGCAGATGTTATTTCCGCTGTACAAGAATCAGCGACCGTGGAAAACACGCCTGCAGATGCAATACCTACTGAAGTGACTTCAGCGGATATTGTCAATGAGCTAGGTACCTCTGACCTGGAAGAACAACTGAGAACAGCCATCAACCCAGTAAGAAGAGCGGACATTAACTTAGAGGTAGAAGATGCCGACCCAGAGGAGGTTAGCGGGCAACCCGCAACTACTAATAAACATCTGAATAGAGCGGTATTATCGGTCCTGAATGGAACTTCCCAATTTTTTGTCTCCCAGTGTACCCATATAGCATTGAAGAAGAGTCCATATGTCATCGTGGAGGTCAAAGGTATTAAGACTTTAGCTTTGTTGGACACAGGCGCTAACATTTGTTTATTGTCTAAACAATTCTTTGACCAGATTAATGTTAACGGACGGTTTCACTTGGACGTGACCAAAGCTACTGAAGTGGTCACGGCGGCCGACGATCGTAGCCTTGCTATTCTGGGTACGGTTAAGATCCCTTTTAGGTTGCATGGTATTTGGTACGAATACACCTTTAATGTGACGAATAGCCTACAACAGAATTTTAGTACTGGATATGACTTTCAAGCAGACCATAACTGGGTTGTCTTTCCACACCAACATATCCTGTTGTGTGACAAGAAGAAAGTTCCGTTGCTTACACCAGGTGACCTGCAAGCTCTAGCCAATCGGTTCAGTATTGCGGTTTCATGCACAGTGTATTACTGCGTACGAGAGACTCGTAAATTGCCTCCTCGTTCGGAAGTCATGATACCTGTCCGTTGTTGGCTCGAAGGCGCAGCCAAACCTGCCGTGAATCAAACAGTAATTTTCGAACCATCAGAAGATATCCTAACTGACGAGGTTTATCCTGTGCCTGGGGTTTTGGAAGTCTCGCCCCAAGTTAACTATATCAAGGTCTGTAATCCCTTAGATACGACGACAGAATTGCCTAAGGGTCTACCCCTGGAACAAGCCGAACCGGTCACCACGGTTACAGAGGGCCAAGGGTTTCGGTATGCCGCCCAATTAGGTGTCAACTTTGCACAAGTGCATCCTCATTTGGCTAGCTGGGCGACCCATCCAGCCACCCGCCTAAACGAGAAAGAACTGCGTCATGCCCTCGAGGAGGTCGAGAAATTGGAACCATATCACCCAGGTGACGCGGTACCTATGGTCGATAGTGTGGGTAATGCAATACCAGTTCCAAGGTGGGTCGACCCCACGGTGTGTGTTGCCGAGGCCGATCAGGTATGGGGTTATCAGGAACCACCAGCATTAACCGAAAAAGGCCTCCAGGCCTTTAATGACATGCACTATTCTGCTGACGAAATGACTTCTCAGCCTATGCCATCACTGGAGGAACGTCAACAATTTATCGACGAGAACGTGGACTTTGATTCTATGATTCTTGACGACGAAGGTAAAGCGAAACTAAGGGATATATTGGTCGAATTCTACGATGTGGTCGCCAGACCGGGTAACCCGGGACGGACCAAAGTGGACCAGCATGTGATCGATACTGGTAAAGAAGGGCCAGTTAAAGGCAGATCTTATCAGTATAACCCCAAAGATAAAGCTGAAATCGAGAAGCATATACGGGCAATGTTGGATGAAGGGGTCTGCTCCCCTTCTACTAGTCCGTGGTCCTCCCCATGTATCTTGGTCGGCAAGAAGGACGGGACCACACGTTTAGTCATTGACTACCGTCGGCTAAACAAAATCACTAAGAAGGATAATTATCCGTTACCCAAAATCGACGAAATCTTGGATCAACTCCAAGGGGCAGTTATCTTTTCGACTATTGACCTCGCAGCGGGGTATTGGCAGGTGGAAGTATACCCAGAATATAAAGAGAAAACGGCCTTCGTGTCCCACATGGACCTCTTTCGTATGAATGTCATGCCGTTCGGGTTGTGTAACGCTCCAGCAACATTCCAACGCCTAATGGAAAAGATTCTGACTGATTTGCCCGTGTATATTGACAACGTTTTGATTCCATCTACATGCCAGGACGCTCACTTGGAAATGATCAGGTTGACCCTGACTCGTCTGCGAGACAATGGGTTGCGTATCAAGCTCAAGAAATGTTGTTTTGCTCGTGAATCAGTTCCCTTCTTGGGTCACTATGTAGGCCGTAACGGCATCAGCGTGGACCGAGATATGGTTAAGGCTGTGTCCCAGCTTGAGCCACCAAATTACGTGAAGGATACTCGATCTTTTCTAGGAATGTGTGGTTACTATAGACACTTTGTGCTTAATTATGCTAAAGTGGCCGCCCCTTTAACGGACTTATTGAAGAAAGGAGTGCCTTTTGTTTAGTCTGAAGCTTGTCAACATGCATTCGAGGAGCTGAAACGGCACTTGACTCAAGCTCCAGTGTAATAGCTTTCCCCGACTTTGACAAAACTTTTAATGTGTTATCTGATGCTAGTAAGCAGGGTTTTGGTGCTATTTTGGAACAACAATTTTCGGTGCCACGTAGCGTGGATAAACCCAATGGACCACGGGTGCTACGTGAACGGCCAGTCGCCTGTGCTAGTAGGACCCTGACTCAGGGAGAGAAGGGTTACTCCGCAACGGAGATGGAAGCATTTGCAGCCTTGTGGGGTTGCCAGAAATTCAGACACTACTTGTCATGCATGCAGTTTCTTCTCCGAACCGACCATCAAGCAGTCAGGGACCTGTTGAACAATATCAAGGCTCTGGGTCAAGGGAAGTTAGCTAAGTTTGAACTAAGTATGCTAGAATTTGATTTTACAGTGGAATATCGACCGGTCGGGAAAATGTGGGCCCGGATTGTCTATCCCGATTGGACCCAATAGACGAACCAGAGGTTAGCGAACACAAGGCAACAGCGGCCATGTATCCACCCGAAGTGTTCGCCCTGACGGCGGCACTTCCTGCGCCACCTACCCTGCTTACTTGGAAACGAGAACTTCGGGACGAAGAGGAATCTGCAATTTTGTTGGTTTTCTTGCAACAGAAGCGGTTACCGACTAACCGACAGGAAGCACAAGAGGTGAAGAAGTTACGATCTACATTTTTTATTAGAGATGGGGTGTTATACCGTTGGCACCCGAATAAACATGCCGAGCGTAGAGGACTGCCGTTTCCCACTGTGGTGGTGCCTAAGATCCAGCGAGAGCAACTCTTGCAGGAGGTCCATTCTGATTTTACAACGGGTGGTCATCGGGCTCATCAAAATGCAATGGCCAGCCTAGAAACAGCTATTGGTGGCCACGAATGTCTCAAGATTTAGAGGACTATATTGCTCAGTGTAAATCCTGTGCGAAGTTTAATCAAGGGCCACGGAGACACCAAGCTACAATGCAAAATACGGTAGTGGTACGCCGACCGTTGAACGTCGTAGCCATGGACATGATGCATTTTACACAGAAAGAAACCAATAGAGGTAATACATGTGTGCTGTGCATAGTTGATTACCTCAGGCTACGCGGAGGCTTTTGCTATGCCCAACGAGCGGGCGGAAACTACGGCGTATTGGTATTTCAACGGCTTTGTAGCCCGTTGGGGCGTCCCTGCACGTGTCCTGACAGATCAAGGACCAAACTTCATGTCTGTCTTTTTAAGAGCATTGGTGGATGCTAGTGGTTCTCAGAGACTCAGAACTACGGCATATCACCCTCAAACTAACGGTGTAGTGGAACGCTTCAACAGCACGATACGTAGCCTGGTTGCCAAATACGTGAATTGTTTTCAGTCCGATTGGGACGACTATCTACCATGGGTACAGAGCAACAGTTCACAGTGCCACGAAGGAAACACCTCATTTTCTGATGACAGGTAGAGACTACCGGTACCCACTGGATAATTTCTTTCAACTTCCTGGTGAGGAAGGCACTACCCAGAATTATAGTGATGCACGTAGCCAGTTACTGGCCCGGATGAATGAAGCCTGGCAACTGGCGCATGAAGCCTTGCAAGAGGCAGCACTGGTTAACAAGGAAAGGTACGACTTGAAAGCTACACCTGTCGAGTAAAAGCCAGGCACCCTGGTTATGCTTAATATTGAGAATAAGAATGTATCTACAGGTTTGAGTAAGAAGTTACGGCCTAAATACGAAGGACCTTATCGTGTTTTGTACAAGATATCAGTAACGAATTATCGTACTGCTCGCACTAACGGGTTAAGTGACCCGGTGGTGGTTAACATCAATCGGTTAAAGCCTTTTCTGGACGCCCCAGTGAAATTGCCAGTGGTTACATTGTAGGCAACCTATAATGTACGTATTATGCGGCATTAGTTTCTGTAATAGGCCTTGCGTAACACAAGGGCCCTTGTGATTGTATAGTAATGTGTGTTAACTTTCTTTTAGTGAATTCCTATTTTTGTATTACCTAGGGTTTTATTTCTAACAGTTGGTGTTTGCATTATTCGTGTTGCATAATCCCTTAAGTAGGGCGGGGTCTAAATTTTTCTCTGGGGCCTCCTTTATGATTTATTGTTTTCGGTGTAAAGCGGGGTTTCTCTTTTTCTAATTTTCTCTTTAACTCTTGAACTTATGGCTGTAAAATCTAGCCATAGGTTTTCTTTCCTCTCTCTTATTTACCCTAACAGGGGGATTCTCTCACTTTTACTTTAAAATTTACCTATGGGGGTTTTCTCTTAATTCTAAGGGATCGTCTTTCGTTGTAAATTGTTAAGGAGGCCCTATCATATATTTCTATATATATAGTGTATGCTTTAGTGTATACACTGGGTGCGTGTTAGTATGTATGTCTTTAACCTGTGTATGTGTAGCGCTGTTTCTTTTCTCCCTTTACGTAGGCTAACTGTAAGTAGGTGACTCTCTCCTGTGTGTGTAGTTTTCCTTCTCTTCTTTTTCTATCACACTTATCATGCTTTCACCTTCTGTTAGTTTTTGCACTTTTTCTGAGGTCTATTTTAGATTCTAATTGCTGCCTGAATGCTTGGTCGGGTGATTTCAGTGGACGGGTGGATGAGGTTCTGGGTATATATAAACCAGGTGTCGCTCGTGATTCTATTATTAGTGGGTTGGCGTCTATTTTTAGGATTTACGGTGCAGGAATCTATTGAATCACTGGTCACAATAGGGCTGTCTTATTGTGCTCACCTGTCCGCTTTCCAGGGAGTAAGGTCCTGAGTTGTAGGCCACATTCTTTCCTGCCACATGTTAACCGTGTTGCTGCGTTTATAATTTCACATTTAATTTTGCGTGCGATTTGACCCAGGGCGTTACGATCATTTTCTTATTCTATTGGGAGAATGGCAGAACGGCCCCGCCATTCTTTGGTCGATAACCCGCTGACAGAATTGCGAGCTGCTGCGTTGCGCATGCCAGTGCTTCGCACGGGAGAACTTATTGCAGGATTGGCACCACCCGGCCAGGAACACAACGGTTTCTGGTTCTGTATTTGCGTAGCCATTTATGATCCTACCGCCCCTCATCGTGCTACCTCTCGCCTCCCGACCGATCATTAAAGCCAGGTTTGGAATCATTTCTAAACCTTTCCCTCCACCCTCCCCATCCCAGTTACTACCAGCGACTGGTGTAACTTCCCATAATTAGCTCAGCTTACCGCGACGGTGTTGTTGTAGCTGCCCCTTTCCTTCCTCCTATCAAAATTACGGCGGATGTATCATGATTACGGCGGATGCCCATCATTCTCTTCCATCATTTCGGCAGTGGTCCTTCATATCATGTCATATCATTCCATCACTACGGCGGAGGTGTATTATATTATACCATCTTTTTGGCGGCGGTGTTTTCCATCTCCCCATTCCCTTTAATTGACTTTCCGGTACTTCCATCAATAATGAATTTTACTCCTGATTGTGACCCTACATCACTCCTTATCTACCCTTATTTGGGCTTTCTCTATGTGGACTGCCATTGCCTTACTTTGACTACTCAATTATGAAGACTGCTTTCATGAAGCTGTCTCATTTTGACTAATTGCTCAATTCAGATCCTTAACTCCCGATTGCGACGACCCGATGAAGACTATTTCTGCTCAATATTTGCCGTATTCTCTATTTGTGCCATTTCAGAAATATGGACGTTTTACTGTATATAGATCCATTCCCGAAGAAGACGATCCCCTATTTTGGTGACTGTCAACTAGTTTATTTTGTGCTTTAAATATATATGAACGGATTATATTTTTCTGTGTCGTATTTTTGCGGTGTTCTTAACATTTAAAAACTTAACCTTTTTTCGAGCTTTATTCTAAATTTTAGAATTTCTTCATTTACCTACTTAGATTGTATCATTTTCTGGAGTTTTCTTATCTAAAATATTAGATTTTCTAACCAATTATTTAACTTTTTACCATTTTCATGGAGCTTCATTTTATAAATTAACCAAAATTTCATGTATTTTGTAGTGATTTTGGGCTGTGTTCTATGCATAATGTTGCCTTTTCTATGTGATCTGATGTACAGTTTTACATGTCATGCCAGTATTTTGTTTGCGTTAATCATGTAACCAAAGTTTTGTTCAAAACGTTTTACTAAAACAGGGTTTTTTTCTTTTCTTGAAGTTTTCCTTTTCGTATTTTTATTAACGGGTTTGATTGCGGGTTTTGTGCCTTTTAATTAGTATTTTGTAACCTGACGCAACGTCAGAAGATGTGTGACGCACCAGCCATGTCCCAATTTATGTCCTTTACTGCCGCCACATTTTTATCAAAATCGTTTTAGTACCTATGTCTTTTAGTTGTCCCAACGGTTCCTGTCCCTAGTTGTACCTGTTATTTGTTTCTTGTAAAAATTTTCTTGGTTAAAATGTCAGTTTTGTTTCTCACTCCAGAGCGCCAAAGTAGTTCCCGAATTATATGCCCCTATTCTGTGTTAAGGCCTGCAAGCGCGGTTGGGAGGATCTTCTCCAAAATTCTTATTTTAAGGGACTTTCTACTAGTATTTTAACCAGTGTTTCGCATTTTTTGTAATTCTAAGACTCCATTCTAACCCCTCCTAATTTAATTTACGTTATTTTCATGGTACCACGAGGGTACTTGGGGACTCTCTGTACCCTTTTGGTTCTTTTTATACATGCTTAAGCATGTTTAGGGTTACTTTGTAACTCTCTTAATTTAATTTAATACTTATATTTTACTTAAAGACTCCACAAACTTACCCCTACTTACAGGCGAAACACTGGGATTAAATTAATTTCACTACCCATTCCCCTAAATTACTTTATTAATTACTTTTCGTCTTTCTAATTTTGCAGGAGATCCGAAGGGAACTGAGTTTACGATGCGAGCCTAGGCCCCCCATCAATATAACCTGCCCAGCCGGAGATGGCGCACCCTAAATTTTGCGAGAGGTTACCTCCGTACCCTAGTTTGAAGAGACCCAGACGAAGCTGACATTTGGGTTCTTATTTTATTTACTTGGTTTTCTTTTTATACAGGTACGCCATCCCCGCCGTTGCGGCTGGAGGATCATGGGTTGCCCATTCACGCACCGTCCCGTGGCATTACTATGGCAGTTTCCCATGCGTGTTTTTATGGCTGATCTTTACTACTCTTTTGACGCCATGTCATCTTTATTGTGTTTCTTATTTAGTCCAGTTTAGTTTGGTTTTGCATCTTTGTATTTCTTTTGACTTACTTGCTGAGACCCATTTACCAAAATTTAGTCAAAAATTTTCAGTGTTGGGTAAATTTCTTCCTTCTTTTTGGTTTATGTGTCCCTCGCAGGAGCTCGGGCGGTAAGCCCTGGGGAGATGTAATAGGGAGACGTTGCGTCTGTCCCTTGTGCGAGTTGAGTATATAATTTTAGTGAATTTGTTTTAATGTGAAATTTTAATGAGAATGGTATTTTTAGTGAGAAATGTGTGTTGTGTGAAATTGTGTGAAATTGTATTGAAATTGATGTGAAATTGGTTGTTTTCTACCTTAAAATGTGTTATGTTTTATTCAGCCCACTTAGTTGCTAGGTGGCGCTGCTTGTCTTTTGAGAAGTCTCTGGATGCGCTCAGACCATCTCGTCTGCAAAGGTGGTCTCAAAAGTAACCAATCAAAATTCACCAGGCGTCTCTCTCAGCACCTCTCTTAAATACCAGTCAGTCTTATCTTTTGTGTCTCTCGCGTGCGGTCGTGTTTAAATATACTTCCCTGTCCCCGCTTATTTTACTGTGCGCCCATTTTCAATAATTTGGAGTTTCACTGCGGGTACTTGTAAGTTTGTGTGGTTTTTCTTTTATTATTTCTACTCCAAGGCGACCTTGTGAGTACTACAAATTTATTATTGCCTTGTCTCTTATTGTGTGCTAATTAATTTTATAACTTGTTTTCTTTTAGGAAAAGTTTTCAAATGTTATGCTTCGCTCTGTTGTCAGCCGCGACGGCTAAGGAAATTATTTTTGAGACACTGCTTAGAAGTGGGTTTATATATATTGGGAGTTGATTCTGTATTGTGATTTGCTTTATATTTGTGAGAGTGTTTATTTCTGTTCAGTCTAAATTTAACTTGTCCCTAAATCTTATTATTGTTTGAATTTTCTTTAACCCGTATTTTTACCATGAATGTTATTCTGTCAAAATTTCCTATACTTTCCTGTAATATTTCGGGAGTCGCTCCCTTTGTTTCTTTAGCCTTGATTAAATGCGGTCTCAGTTACTGAGCCGTTAGGGTGTTCTTAGCTTAGGTTTTATTAGACTTGTATATTCGGTAGGTAGGGTTCTGAGTTATTTCCAGACCTAGGTAGTTTAATTATTCACTGAGTGTGTATTTAATTTACTCAAAGTTCCTTCTGTGATCGGTAGTTAGGCATTTATTCGTCTATTTAGAAAGCTTTATTTAGTCTTCAGCTAGGTTTAAATATTCTTGGCGAGATCCCGCCCAGGTCGACTGGAACATAAGTCTCCTCCAGGTTCGTCGTTTCCATACGCGCACAGTTTCCACCCGTTAAGTTTGGCTAGCTGTACACTTCCAACTTTACACTGGTTGCTCCTACCCGTCCACATGGAAGAGCTCAGGAGTCACGGGGTCAAGAAGCACCCTTTCTATGACTGAATGGTCATAAAAAATTTTCTAGTTTTCGCAAGCTTAATGCCGGAAGGATCGTCACAGCCAAAGTCCATTCAGTCCCTGTTGAATGCATCAACTGCAAATTGGAATCGTATTCGGGCTGAACATAGTGGCTCGCTAGACTTAACTGGACTGGAGTGAAACATTTTCCAGAATTTTTGTCGTCAAACGCTTAAGTCTTCCCCATCGACCACAACCAGTGACGTTCCAAACCAAAACTCTAAACCGGGGCTGTGCCGCGAAGTGGCCTTTGGTTGACTCGGTTGAACCAGGAACCAGCCCCTGTGTCCTTGGTACCGGAGATTAACCTCCATTTTGCTGATTTTGACCCAATAATATTCCCTGTGAATACGGCTGTGTCAACTGCTTCCGCCACCGCTGCCTCTGCATTGGTTGCTCCAGTGACTACCGGTGCGTCTGCTGTGCCCCGGTATTGGAATTGCATGTGTGGAAGTGTCG